>OZ025289.1:77498148-77513148 GCA_964019185.1 Maratus speculifer
TCTGGTTTAAAACTCTTTATTTGACTTGGTAAAAATTCAAGACCGATGGTAACTATGCATTTATAGATATTTATAGATTTATCTTTTGATAAAGTTTTATTTTTTGGGGCGATTTGGGGGGCGGGGTATAGAGCGCCAACTGAAGTTCTATACACAGGTGCTAGATACTGTTGGAACGTCCCTGTATATATATTAAACTACAGATCAAATACAGGGCTGTTCAGAAATATTGGAATACATATTTGGCTATGGGCGGTAACCGCTGAAATCAGTATTTCAAATATTTTATCTTTTTCTAAAATGTTTATTTATTTATCTTAATTAACTTACTTCTCTAAATAATAAAATTTCGTTAACTATTTCAGGAAGTGTTGGAAAGTGTTTCATAATCTATGCTTGACGCCTGATTTGTCTTTCTTGTAAAATCTGTTTACAGTTGCCGGAAACATATTTATAACCCATAAGAATTACAATACATAAGGAAAAAAACATAGATTCGAATTTCAAAAGATTTCCCCCTATAAAAAAAGAAAAGAAAATGTTAATAAAACATTTAATTTATATATAATTTAATAATAATAATAATTATTATTATTACAGTTGAACCTCGTTAACGTGAACCTCAAGGAGAATCAAAATTTTGTTCATGTTAACAGTAATTCATGTTATCAGTATAAAATCTTTGTACTCATTTTTATAGGGGATTGTGAAAATAGTTTGTCAGGTTCCTAGAAGACATCTGCCCTGAATTAGAAAGGAATGACATTTCCTCATCTGAATATTTTTATGTATTGTTAGTTGTGTATCCGTGAAGCTTTCGAAATACCTTTCTTTCTTTTCTTATAATGACAAATGACAGGTGGTTATCCAGGCGCAGGTGTGCGGATGACGCACTCGTTGCTGAAAGAAAGTGATGACCACGGGGCATGGCTCAGCTGTCATTTAGTATTTAAGTGATGTGTAAACAGTAGATGTCATGACTCAAGGTTGGTATGCGGAATTGAACCAATGGAGGAACTCTAAGAGGCCCTGCTGGGGGAAGGAAGATCTCTGACAAGGTCAACTCTGGACAGAGAGGTTGGAGACAGTTCTCGCTTGGCGTTGAGACCGATAGGTCGCTCAGGATTTGTGGTCCTGTTGGATAGTGTATATTTTGAGCGTGGGACAAGGCGTCCCAGTGGATAGTGTTATAGGCCGAGAAGTGAGGCCTAGTACCCTTGTGTATTGAGATTCTGCAGTAATCTCTGATAAAGCGTATCTAACGTGCGTTGAGTGTGAGGAAGAAAGTGTAAGTTGAACGGTACACAACCAACGTTTATTGTAGTTAATTTAATGTTGAACCGGATCATCTATATCCGAGTTGTAATTGTAGATAGTTGTAAATATTGTTTCTTGTGTACATATCTATATCTTAAATAAACTGTTAGTTCAGTTCATTAACAGCGTCAGTGTTATTTTACCCAATCCTCACAGCAGGTGACCGATATCACCCATTAATATCGGTGGTGGCAGCTAAAACTACCTAGGACATTCTTCAAAGTTTTGTGGACTGAGAGGAGCGTCCGACAAATTGTTGGCAGCGTCGGGATAGAATCGCCTGAAACCAGTGACCAGCGAGCCGTGTTGCAGTCTGTTAATGCCAGAGTATCCAGTGGAATTCTTGTGTGGTCGTGCCATATCGTCGAGTATGTGCTAAAGCATCGTGCCGGATCGTCGATTGTATGCTAAAGTGTCGTGCCGTATCGTCGAATGTATGTAAAGTGTCGTGCCGTAGCGTCGAATGTGTGTAAAGTGTTGTGCCGTATCGTCGAGTATGTGCTAAAGTATCGTGCCGGATCGTCGAGTGTGTGATAAAGTATCGTGCCATATCGTCTAGTGTGGACTAAAGTGTTGTGCGTATCTTTATTAGAAAGAACTAAACTGAACTGTTGTGCCATATTACCGCTATATCGTGGAGCTACCTGTGATTAGAAAAGTAATCCAGCAAATAAAGTATAAGGTAAGGTGTTTTGATCATATCTTTCTTCTGACATCTCGAACCAAATTGTATTGTTGTATAATTAATAGTAATTTAAGTAAATTGTCTATGTAATTTATGTGCAATGAAATAATTGTGTTCAGATAGGTGTAAAGAATTAGTAACCATATTGCTATTGTTTTAAAGAAAGGTCATAATAATTTGAGATGATAATGATATGCTATTTATAATGATATTAGTGAACTAAATTAATGCATTAAATCTAAATTATTGTTAAAGTAATTGTTAAATGAAGCAATACTGTTTAAATTTTAAGAGTTGCATTATCAAAATTCTAAGCAAATGAAAATTTTAATTGGCCAATACTAGTGAGAAAAAAAAAAGGCTCAAAAGAGAGCCATAGTGAAAAAAAAAAGGCCCAAAAGAGAGCCATAGTGGAAAAAAAAAAGGCTCAAAAGAGAGCCATAGTGAGTAAAAATAAAAGTAAAGATTTTCAGTATATTTGTTTTAAGTGTAAGAACCAGTATTGAGTTCGGAAATATTTTATGAGGATAATTGTCGAAATTTATATATGCATGTTGTACAATTTTTCTTTATGTGGATTTTTTGATTGACATCAATACTTCTATTCAATTTCAACGTATCAGTATTATTATATAAATTGTATGTTGTTATCTAAGTGTATATATTGGAATCTATATTGCATAGTAATCAAATCGAATTACTCTTTTACCTTTTGTTTTATTGGAAGTATATTGTGTGATATCAATGGTTGAGGAAAATTAGAGTATTCAGTGTATTGATTATCTGAAGGGTATTAATTAGTTTAATAAGTGGAGAAATATCTGTACTAAGTTAGAAATTTCGGAAATATTAATTTGGTAGGTTTAACTATTCTTGTGGGGTGATTATAACAATCGGTGAAGGTATGGCTTTCTTATTGAAACTAAAAAAGGTTGATCTTCAGGCGATAGCTGAAGAATTGGGTGTTGAATTCGCGGAAGATGATACCAGAATTCAGCTTAAGAAAAAGATAATGGACAGTGATGAGTATGACGAGGGGGTTATTAAGGAATTATCTGACGCTATTGTTGCAGAACGATTAGAACAAGAAAAATTAGAGCGCGAAAGGTTAGAAAAACAGGAAAAGTTAGAACGCGAAAAGTTAGAAAAACAGGAAAGGTTAGAGCGTGAAGAAAAACAGGAAAAATTGGAGCAGGAAAAGTTAGAAATGGAAAAATTAAGAATGGAACATGAATTAGAAATGGAGAGACTAAGGGTTCAAGGTTCGGCAAATAGTTCTAATGTTAGGGAATCTAATAATGAAAGTAATATCGAAAAATTGATCAAAAGTGTTAAAACTCTATCTATCAAAGTACCAGAAGGGACTGAGGGATGGAATTTACTTTTTAACAGTTTAGAAAGGGCATTCCAAACTAAAGATGTACCGGAAAACCAGCAGGCCGAAATTCTACTAAATATGTTAGGAGATAAGGCGGATAATTTGTTAATTTATACCACTAAGGAACAAATGGAGAATTATGAGGAATTAAAGGAGTTAGTCCTAAGGGAACATGAGCCGACCCCGAAGGCATGTTTAGAAAATTTCCGGAAAGCTAGGAGAAATCCGAACGAAACCCATGTATTATTTGTATCGCGTTTAATAGCTACGTGGGAAAATTATTGTAAAATTAGAGGTGCGGACACTTATGAAAAGGTCAAACAGTTAATAGTTACTGATAAGCTAATGAGTACGCTAGATGAGGATACTGCAGCATATATTAGTTTAACTCACCAGGGTAAATGGTTAGAGGCTCCTAAAATTGCTAAAGAGTGTGATAATTATTTTGATGCTAAACATAAGTCTTATGCGGTTACGCATAAAAACTTTAAAGGTAAAGATAAGTACGTAAACAATGAAAAAATGAGACCGAGGGAGGATAATAAATTTAGTGGTGGTTGGAGGCAAAATGGTAGTAATGAGTGTAATTCTTTTCCGGATAGGAAAACAGAGTTTAAGAAGACGAATGATGCTTCAGGGCCTAAATGTTTTAAGTGTGGTTTGAGAGGTCATTACCAACGTTTTTGTAATAAAGTGGGTAATGAGGGAACTAATAATGGCAATAAAGGGCGAGACCAGAAAGCAGGTGTTCATAAGATTATGGTGAAAGAAAATCAAGAGTTACCTAATGGGGCTATTGTGGCTAGAATATCGGCAAAGGCCGAGCAGAAAACTAATGTTATTGGTGAGAAATTAAATAAACTTGAGAAAATTGAAGTTAGTGTTAATGGGCAAAAAGCAAAGGGATTGGTTGATTCTGGATGTGAGATTAGTGTTGTTCATAAAGATTTAGTACCGGAAGAGAAATTAAAGGGAGCGGGTAGTATTTATTTACAAGGGTTATTTGGTGAAGCTGTTAAATCACCGTTAGTTAAACTACCGCTAGCTATTCCGCAATTCCGGCAAACTAATATTATTCATCAGGAAGTACTTTGCGCAGTAACTGATAATATCAATGAGCAAGTAATTTTACATCCCGAGGTGATTAATGAGTTGTCAGGTGTCAATCTTGAGGAGCCATTGATAGAGTCCGAAGAATTAAAAAGTTCCGAAATTATTATTGATAACTCGAATGAAAAGGAAGATGTAGGTAACGATAGCTGTAATGTTTACGTAATAGACGCGAGATCGCAAAATGTACAAAGTCAGGATCCAGAAAAAACTGAAACGGAGGAAAATAATGAACCTATTGTTAGTAACTCAGATATGTTTAAGAAATCCCAGTTGGAATGTAAAGAATTAGAGAAAGCTTGGGAATTAGCTAAAAAGGAAAAAGCGGATTATTATATTGTAAACGGATTATTGTATCATAAAGAGAAATTGTTAGGCGAATCTGTAGCGCAATTAGTAGTACCCAAGGTAAGAAGGGAAGAAATCTTAAAATTAGCGCATTCATCGGTATTTGGAGGGCATCATGCAGCCAAGAAAACGTTGCAGAGAATAAGGTATTCTTTTTATTGGGAGGGAATGGCAAAAGAAGCTAAACAGTTTTGTGAATCATGTTTAGAGTGCCAATTGACTAGAGGGGTTAAAGTAAATGATAGAGCTCCTATTTCCCCAGTGTCGCGGCCGGAACTTCCATTTCAGGTTGTTAATGTTGATTTAATTGGGCCTATTGATCCTAAAAGTTCACAAGGGCATCGGTATATACTGACTTTAATTGATCAGCATACCAGATGGGCGGATGCGATCCCTCTAAAAAGTTTAACTGCTAAAACCGCGTGTGAGGCGTTACTTCAAATATTTATGAGAACAGGAATTCCTAATGTAATTGCCTGCGACAATGGAACCAATTTTACTGCCGACTTAACGAAAGAATTTGAGAAAAGGTTAGGTGCTAGTCCAAGATTTTCGACTCCACAGTATCCACAGTCCAACGGACTTGTGGAACGATTTAATCAGACTCTTAAACGTATGCTACATCATACGATTAGGGAAGAAGGAAAAAAATGGCATGAACAAATACCATTTATATTATGGGCGTATAGGGAAGTCCCAAATTCTACGACGGGAATCGCACCTTTCCAGTTATTATATGGTAGAGCGCCGGAGGGTCCGTTATCGATTCTTAAGTCGTCATGGGCAGGAGAAAATAAGGGAGCGCAGTTAGATACTACGCCGATTCATGAGTACTTGGATAAACTTAAGAACCGCTTAGAAAGAGCCGCAAATGAGGCAAAATTGTCGTCTGAGGTTCAACAAAATAGAATGGCGTATCATTATAATTTAAGGTCAAAAGAAAAAACGTTTGAGGTAGGCGATAAGGTTATACTGTTAATCCCCGATTCGACTAATAAGTTATATTCTAGGTGGCAAGGGCCGGCAACTATTGTAGAAAAACGAAACCAGCATTCGTTTATTGTTGAGTTAGCCGACGGGAGTAGGAAGCATGTGCACCAAAATAAGATAAGAGAATTTATCGCTAAATGTAATATAGTTAATATTGTTTTCGAAGGTGATGAGGAATTTGGAGAAGTTGGAGAAATTCCTATTTTGAACCGGGATCAAGAGATAGAACGGGATATTGAGAGGTTTGAAATAAAAGGGCTATCTAATAGTCAAGTCAAAGATTTAAAGTCCATTTTGAGGGAAAATAAAGAAGTGTTTATGGGTCCTGTACGACCAGCGGAAGTAGGGGAACATCGTATTGATCTGAAACCGGGTGTAGAAAGGAAAAAACCAAAGTTATATAGCGTGCCGGTAGCTTATAAAGAGGAAGTGGATAGGCAGATTCAGGAGTTATTAGAATTAAATCTAATCGAACCGTCGAATGCTGAAATTAGTCATCCAATTGTTTGCGTTGCGAAAAAAGATGCAACTGTCAGAATGTGTATTGATTACAGAGCTTTAAATTCTGTAACGCAGGTTCCCACCTTCCCGATGAAAGATTCCCAAGAAGTTATGTATACCGCAGGGGCGGCTAAATATTTATCTTCAATAGATTTATTGAGGGGTTATTGGCAAATTAAAATGGCTGAGGATTGTAAACCTCTGACAGCTTTTACGACGCATAACGGAACTTATCAGTGGCGTACAATGCCTTTTGGATTATCAGGGGCTGCTGCTACGTTTCAAAAAGACATGAATGAGGTTCTCCAAGGTCATCGCAGGTATGCAGAAGCATATATTGATGATGTCATCATTTTCTCCGATACCTGGGAAGAGCATTGTGAGCATGTCAGGGCTGTCATTGAAGAGTTGAAAAATAGAAATTTTACGATTAGACTAGACAAATGTAAATTTGGAGAGAAATTGACTAAGTTTTTAGGTCATGTTATTGGGGTGGAACTCATGCACCTGATGAGGAGAAAATCGGAGCAATAAGGGACTTAAAGAGACCAAAGACTAAAAAGGAAGTTAGATCAGTTTTGGGATTAATGGGATTCTACCGATCTTATATTCCAAATTATGCTGAGATAGCTATACCTTTAACCGAATTAACCAAAGGAAATGTCAAAAATACTGTACCATAGGATGAAAGGGCAGAAAAAGCATTTAATACTCTTAAAGATGAGTTGTGTAAAGTGACGAGTTTGGCTACACCTATCGTAGGCCGGGAATATCAGCTTCACGCCGATGCTTCCGACCTTGCAGTAGGATGTTGTCTTACTCAAAAAGATGAAAAAGGTCAGTTTAAACCTATAGCTTTTGCCAGTCAGAAATTGTCAGGGGCTCAGCGTGCTTGGCCGAGTATAGAGAAAAAGGCTTGGAGTGTTCTCTTCGGGTTGCGGAAGTTTGAAAAGTGGACTTATGGATCTCAAATTGAGGTCATTACCGATCATAATCCATTAAAATTTCTCACGGAAACAACCCCAAGTTCGCCCAAACTCACTAGGTGGGCTCTAGCCTTGCAACGCTGGAACCTGAGCATTTCTCATCGTCCCGGAGTTCAACATTTGAATGCTGATGCAATTTCGAGGCTACAGAGAAAGAGCTGGGAAGAACAACCAGTTACTAGCCCATCAGTATCAATGTCAAAATAGTAGACAACCTTAAAGGATGTCATCACATGTCTAATTTTTTTTTGTGTGTGTGTAAATATTTTTTTTAAGTTTTGTGTTTATAATAGTAAATTAGCATGTGTATTGTTTATGCAATAGTAGTATTAGTATAAGGTTCAGTAGAGATGTCAGTAGAGAATGTTCAGACACCTGAAAATGCCTATGTAATATTTAGAATGAAGAAATCTGCAAAGAGACTATTGAACTCTTCCGTAATATTATTATATGTTTGGGGAAAATTAGCCCCTAAGAGGCATATTTTCTGCTAAGGTGGGGGGTGTCAGGTTCCTAGAAGACATCTGCCCTGAATTAGAAAGGAATGACATTTCCTCATCTGAATATTTTTATGTATTGTTAGTTGTGTATCCGTGAAGCTTTCGAAATACCTTTCTTTCTTTTCTTATAATGACAAATGACAGGTGGTTATCCAGGCGCAGGTGTGCGGATGACGCACTCGTTGCTGAATGAAAGTGATGACCACGGGGCATGGCTCAGCTGTCATTTAGTATTTAAGTGATGTGTAAACAGTAGATGTCATGACTCAAGGTTGGTATGCGGAATTGAACCAATGGAGGAACTCTAAGAGGCCCTGCTGGGGGAAGGAAGATCTCTGACAAGGTCAACTCTGGACAGAGAGGTTGGAGACAGTTCTCGCTTGGCGTTGAGACCGATAGGTCGCTCAGGATTTGTGGTCCTGTTGGATAGTGTATATTTTGAGCGTGGGACAAGGCGTCCCAGTGGATAGTGTTATAGGCCGAGAAGTGAGGCCTAGTACCCTTGTGTATTGAGATTCTGCAGTAATCTCTGATAAAGCGTATCTAACGTGCGTTGAGTGTGAGGAAGAAAGTGTAAGTTGAACGGTACACAACCAACGTTTATTGTAGTTAATTTAATGTTGAACCGGATCATCTATATCCGAGTTGTAATTGTAGATAGTTGTAAATATTGTTTCTTGTGTACATATCTATATCTTAAATAAACTGTTAGTTCAGTTCATTAACAGCGTCAGTGTTATTTTACACAATCCTCACAGCAGGTGACCGATATCACCCATTAATATCGGTGGTGGCAGCTAAAACTACCTAGGACATTCTTCAAAGTTTTGTGGACTGAGAGGAGCGTCCGACACAGTTCATGTTAAAAGTAATTCACGTTAAGTGTGTTCATGTTAACGAGGTTTGACTGTATATTTAAATCCGTGCTATCTAAAATTTGCAATAGCTTAAATCAATTCGTTCGTTGTATTGGAATAACATAGACTGTCACGCCGGTGAATTAATTTAAGATTCTGACAAAAACAAGACTTTGACAAAACATCATTTTCACGAAAAAAAGAAAGAAAAAGAAAAAAGAAAGAAAAATAAGAAAGTAAATAAATAAATAAATAAATAAATAAAATAAAAAATTGGATTTTTCTTGAAATTAATTTTATTTTTTCGATTATTTCTGAATATTGAAAATTCTTGTAATCTGCCTGTTTATTTTAAGCAGGATTAAAAAAGATAAAATTTCACCACAAATATCAAGAAAGCTTAACATACATTTGCCAAAGGCAGAAGTTCGGTATCATTTTACTTTTAATTACAATTTAACCTCGTTAACATGAACCTCAAGGAGAATCAAAATTTTGTTCATGTTAACAGTAATTCATGTTATTAGTATCAAATCTTTGTATTCTTCTTTATAGAGGACTGTGAAAACAGTTCATGTCAAAAGTAATTCACGTTAAGCGTGTTCATGTTAACGAGGTTTAACTGTATTATCTTTTAATGCAATGAGAATATTACACACATGATCATAAATCTGAATGTTTTGGAATGATTAGTTTTAAAATATGGATTTTAGATTGAGGGAACTAACTGCAAAATAACTAATGTTAAATTACAAATGCAATTGCGGTATTATTTTTATTACTACCTTAAATTACAAAATTATTTTTCCAATGATTCTGATAAATTATAAATTTTAAATGGCAATTTCTAAACTTTAGCCTATAAAATTACAAACCGGAAGAGTCTACAAATTCGCCAACCACAAAACTATCTCTTTAAAAATGTCTAATAACCGTAAAGCTGACAAGCGACAGATTGCATTTTCGAAGATTTAAACGTAATTGTATTCGCTATAATCTTTGTTCTTGATTCGATTAGAGATAATACTTCATTCGTAAAAGCATATTCCTTTTTACGTAATTTGACTGAATAGAGCTTATCAAGATATAATTGGTTTTTCTTTTCCTTAATTGCAGTTATTACCGGAGATAAAACAATTTATCGCTTTAAAGCTCATTTTCTTGTCTTTAAATGATCAGAAAGTAATACAAGAATCAATTCTTTATACCAGTGTTTTTAAATCTTTTTTTTTTTTTTTTTTTTTTTTTTTTTTTTTTTTTTTTTGTGAAAGTATTGTATTTGTGAAAAATTTAGACTTCCTGTTTTCACTACTTTATAAACTTTTGATAGTCCCGAACACGATCTGACTCTTTTTAGAAAATGTCTGTCCGTAAGTCCTCCCCCCCCCCTCTCCAGTGTGTCACTCTGTGTAAGGCTGCGCGCAAACATCACTACTTTCAGTGTGATGAAGTTCAATAAATCTATCTTTGAAGAAGCTGTGTTTCCGACTAACAGTGGGACGGAACAAAAGGTTGCTAGTTTTGGAACCTCTTTAAATGATTTTTGAGGTCCGAAGACTATCGAATTGACAAAGGAAGGGAAAGTTTATCTCCCTCATCTTCAGTCGTAAAGCTGTCAACTGATTTCGCGTTCGATTTCTCTCTTGAAGTTCAAATTCAGTGCACTGAAAAAGCCATTTATGCATCAAAGCGCCGACACGAAAGATCAGACAGAGCGACGCCTGACCACAAGAAGTTAAGGACCGGACACATAACACTAACTTCTTGTGGTCAGGCGTCGCTATTTTTTATCTTTCGTGTCGGCGCTTTGATGTAAAATTGCTTTTGCAGTGCACTGAATCTGAACTTCAAGAGAGAAATCGAACTCGAAATCAGTTGACAGCTTTACGACTGAAAATAGGGAAGATAAAAGTTTCCCTTCCTTTCTCCTCAAAAATAATTTAAAGAGGTTCCAAAACTAGCAACCTTTTGTTCCGTCGGAACCACTGCTTCTTCAAAGATAGATTTATTGCTTTATTAGTGTAACTGAAAGTAGTGCTGTTTGCGCGCAGCCTAGTGCTATGTGTCTGGTCCTTAAGGCTCGTTTTGCCTGTCATGAATCCCTTTCTTGCAAAAAGCATTAAAGATAAAAAACACCGAGTCGCCACAAGAAATAAGCCGACAGTTGCCGACAATTTGTAGGATCATATGTTTCCACCTTAAGGCTGCGGGCAAACAGCAATTCTTGCATTTACACTAAAAGAGCAATAAATCTATCTTTGTTTCCGAACGGAATAAAGGATGCTAGTTTTGGAACCTCTTTAAATGATTTTTGGGGTAAGAATCGTATCGAATTGACAAAGGAAGGAAAAGTTTATCTCCCCCATCTTCAGTCATAAAGCTGTCAACTGATTTCGAGTTCGATTTCTCTCTTGAAGTTCAGATTCAGTGCACTGAATAAGCAATTTATACATCAAAGCGCCGGCACGAAAGATCAGAGAGAGCGACGCCTGACCACAAGAAGTTAGTGCTATGTGTCTGGTACTAAAGGATGCAGGCACATGCTTGTTTTGTCCCGGTCAGCAGAATTCTAGGAAAACATGTTGTGTGCCTTTTGTACAGGACCCTTTTGCGGTTTCTTCATAACAGAACGAAAGGGAATGAATAAAGAATCAGGCGATAAAGAGCTCATCTCTACTTGACGAAAATATTCTTGTTTTGCCTGTCATCAGTCCCTTTCTTGCAAAAAGCATTAAAGATCAAAAATACCGTGTCGCCACAAGAAATAAGCCGACAGTTGCCGACAATTTGTAGGTTCATATGTCTCCACCTTAACTGGTGTGTTTTTCTAACACACAGAAAAAACTGTGTGTAGGGCGCTCTTTCTCAAGAACTAATGCCCGGAATTAGTCAAATTTCATATTTAATTTGACCTAGGCCTAAATTGGTGCTGATTAAGATTTGCTAAAAATTACCCAATGGGTGGCTTGCTGTACTATATTTTAAGATATATAGATATAAATTAAGATTATTATTTTAAGAAAATAATTAAGTTAGAAATAAATGTAAAATAAAAATCGTGTTTAAAAATTATTGCAAAAAATCTTTAAAATATCAGTAAATTGAGATACATTTTTCAGAAAAATTGCATTTGAAGGAACATTTTTTTTTCTTCTTATTCGATGATCCAAAACTTGATTGTGAAACATCATTTTAGAAAATAAAAAATTGCAATAAATTCAAAATTTATTGATCAGATGTTGATACCGTCAAAATTACATCAGAATTGCTTACGAATATTTTGTTGTTTTATAATGCAGACTAGATCAACCTAATGTTGATCAAGTCCATGATAATAACCTTAAATATATTTATAATCATAGTAAAAGAACTTTTTTTTACAAACTAACCTAATATTTGCGACACCATTGCCATTAGCTACGTGGGTTCTCAAATTCATGTGATTTTATATTCTGAAGTGAAACTTACTGCCTTTGATAACTTATGCCCTCAAATTTGCAATAGTTTGCATTTGTAATTGGCATTCTATTCAAACAAATTAATATCCCTCGATATAATAATTATGCCCTCAAATTTGCAATAGTTTGCATTTGTAATTGGCATTCTATTCAAACAAATTAATATCCCTCGAATATAATTCTGTTTCCAATTCTGACGTTTAAATACATTAAACTTTCAAGCCTAACCAAAAGTTCCTGCAAAAACCTAATTTATATAAAATGGCCCATGTCCCCTTCTTCTACTTCTAAACTGAGATACCTCTCTCTGTTGAAATTTTTAGGTTTCCCAGTGCATGTCAATGACGTTATTGTGTGATGAAAATGTTTTAAAGAAGAACGAGAAACTATCTCTAATGGCACTGAGAGATAGGGTATCAGAAAACAATTTTTTTGAAAAGCTAATATTAATATTTTTTATTTTATGTATGTGTATACATATATGTATTTAAAATACGCTTATATAAATTATTAATTAAATTGTGTAATTATATGTTGACAGAGTGTCAGAAGTAGTGTAGTAGTGAGAGTTCAGCTGCATGCGGTGGCGTGTGGCGGGAGGAGGACAGGAGGAGGAGGCCCACCACCACCTCACAGAGAGAGGAGGAGGTCCTCCACCACCACCTGAATGAGAAGCTTATCTGATGGAGAGTGTATTATACTATAGTAGGATGATGGGGAGGGTTTAAAATTGAGGGGGCTTAAATTTTTAGGGTTTGAAACTTATGAGATTATACTGTAGTAGAGGGGTGGATGTTTGGAGTCTGTTAGAGTATGATGGGATTTTTGAGAGAGAGAGAGGGGAGGGCTTATTTTTTAGGAGGGGCTTAAAATTGAGGGGGGCTTAAATTTTTTTGGGGAGTTTAAATTTAAGTAGAGATTGGATTCAACTTAGAGTAGGAAAGATATTTGAAAATGGGTGAAGGATATTTTGACACTGTTACAGTTTGATGTGATATTTAGGAAAGGGGGAGGGCTTAATTTTTAGGGGGGCTTATTTTTCTGAAAGGCTTAAATGTATTTTTTTTTTTTTTTTTTTTTTTTTTCTTTAAGATTGGAATCAACTGAGAGTAGGAAGGAAATTTGAACATATCGTAATTTATGTTATAGTAAGATGAGATTTTAGGAAAGGGGAGGGCTTAATTTTTAGAGGGGGTTAATTTTTAAGAGGCTTATTTTTTTTTTTTTTATTTAGGATCTGAAGCTTCTAATATCATACTATAGTAAAGGGGTAACCTCCTCATTTTCCAAACTTCACCCCCCGGAAGATTTTTATTTGGGTGCTGCTCTTTGTTGGATTGAATTTTCGTTGGAAATTAATAATTTTAAAAAAAATTGAGTCTGATCAATTAAGCATTGCCCATCTCGCCTGTGAGATTATCGTGTATTGCGATAAGGAGGAAGACGAGTCTGATCAATTAAATATTAATCACAATTGCCCATTGCTCATCACGCCAGTGGCCGCAGAACCGGCCTTCTTCTTCTTTCGTTGGAAATTAATAATTTTTTTAAAAATTGAGTTTTCCAAAAGCCTTTAGTGGGATTCGAATAAGTTTTTATTAGAATAGAAAATTAAATAATAATTTGAACTTTTTTTGAATATTATTATTAGATAAAATTATTTCAAGATTAAATAGGAAGTTAAATAAACCTTCTGTAATTACTATTAATGTTTTTATATTACAATCGAACCGTTTCCAACTTAAAATACTATCTTATCAGCACGTATTCACTGTCTTGCACAAACATCTGATAACCAAACAATTTTAACAGGAACTAGCTGATACATGAAAAATATCAACTAAGATTAGATTTCACTTATTTACAAATAACAAGAAAGAGAACTTTGTTTGATGTTTCAACTAAGCTTTTTAAAACGACAATTTAATTTTACCAAACCATTATGTATGTTTTTTTTGTAGGTTCCCTGTTTTCTTCAATTTTCATCAACGTTAGAGCAGCAATGAAAATATTTTTTAAACAGTAATATTGTAAAATATGAATTTTACATTTTTAACTTTAGTTTACCTAAACCTTGATTATTCATACACGTTGATTTTTACACCTTTCAAAATATATAAACTACTTCATTATTAATTATTTTTCGATGTATAGTTCTAATAATCGGTTAATTGTCATACATTCATTTTAGTAAGTTTGCTGTATTCACATAAAAAGTGTTTTTACAAGTTATCATCTATTAGTCGATCACGACAAATGTAAGCAATGTATTACTTTAGTATAGTATTGTTTTATCACTGTGCTGAAAATAAGTTATTCTTTTTCCGTTAATTTTCACATGAATTTTCTTATCAATTAGAAAAAATTACAACAGCATGATAAACACCAGATAACATCGAGCCTTACCTATCAAATACCATCATATTATCAGATTACTTTGTAAACCAATCCTATTATTTTTTAAAAAAAACAGTAGCGCCTCCTAGAATTCATATCAGTATAAATCGGTATAATCAGTATAAATTCATCACACTGTTTATTGTTTTTTTGTCATATGAAGATATTAAGCGCTGTTCTTTAAGTGAGTGCTGTACAAGAAATTTCTTACTTCATGAATATGGAATCGGATTTACCCAGTCAAGAGGTGCAAGTTTCGAATAGTGAAAGATCACCCTCTTCATCAACCCAACCATCCTTTTCTTGTAATCAATGTCAAAAATGCTTCTCTAGAAAGATTGCGTTAACCAGACATCAAAGATCCCACTTGGATAAAAAGCCCTTTAAATGTGAAACTTTCATTCAAAGTACTGATTTAAAACAACATAGTGTTACTCATTCCAAGACACCCACTTTATATAAATGTGATCAAT
>OZ025289.1:77523148-77734119 GCA_964019185.1 Maratus speculifer
AAAATTTTTGTGGCAACACTAGGTAATATCCATCATGATTATGTGAATAACAATTGCTAATATAAATGATAAATTAAACTTGGTAAATAATTCTAATATATTAAAAGTATTTAAAAATTAATTCAATATAAATACAAATTCAGTATTTTAATTGATAGGAACCTTTTTTTTTTTTCTAAATGTTAAAATTTAAGTAAATCTTTTACAATATTGTGGAAAAATTATTAAAATTCATAAATTGTTATAACAAAAATACAAGACAAAAGCTTTTTTCATTAACACATTATTTATTCATCATTCTCGATAATGATAAAAATACAAAAAAATTATAAACTGTACAGAAAATCAACCATTTCACATGATTTGACAAAGTTTGCATTTTTTCACTTATGCATTTTAATCAAATGTTGAATAAACTTGGTGTCAACATTAAATGTTTTGTTACAGTGTTTGCATTCAAAATTCCTGTAATGAACTTTTTTGTGAAATAAAAAATCGATATCAGAGTAAAATATAACACCACAGTGTTTACATCTATATTCCTTTTGACGATGACTTTTTTTATGTTTAGTTAAAGCAGACTTTGATAGAAACGAGTTAGAACATTTTTCACAAACATGAAACTTCTTATGAGATCTCTTGTGAATTTTTAACAAATATTTTTTAGAGAGCTCTAGTGAACATTCATCGCATTTATATGTCTTATGAAATCTCTTGTGAATTCTTAACGAATACTTTCTATAAAATTCCATTGCACATTGATCACATTTATATAAAGTGGGTGTCTTGGAATGAGTAACACTATGTTGTTTTAAATCAGTACTTTGAATGAAAGTTTCACATTTAAAGGGCTTTTTATCCAAGTGGGATCTTTGATGTCTGGTTAACGCAATCTTTCTAGAGAAGCATTTTTGACATTGATTACAAGAAAAGGATGGTTGGGTTGATGAAGAGGGTGATCTTTCACTATTCGAAACTTGCACCTCTTGACTGGGTAAATCCGATTCCATATTCATGAAGTAAGAAATTTCTTGTACAGCACTCACTTAAAGAACAGCGCTTAATATCTTCATATGACAAAAAAACAATAAACAGTGTGATGAATTTATACTGATTATACCGATTTATACTGATATGAATTCTAGGAGGCGCTACTGTTTTTTTTAAAAAATAATAGGATTGGTTTACAAAGTAATCTGATAATATGATGGTATTTGATAGGTAAGGCTCGATGTTATCTGGTGTTTATCATGCTGTTGTAATTTTTTCTAATTGATAAGAAAATTCATGTGAAAATTAACGGAAAAAGAATAACTTATTTTCAGCACAGTGATAAAACAATACTATACTAAAGTAATACATTGCTTACATTTGTCGTGATCGACTAATAGATGATAACTTGTAAAAACACTTTTTATGTGAATACAGCAAACTTACTAAAATGAATGTATGACAATTAACCGATTATTAGAACTATACATCGAAAAATAATTAATAATGAAGTAGTTTATATATTTTGAAAGGTGTAAAAATCAACGTGTATGAATAATCAAGGTTTAGGTAAACTAAAGTTAAAAATGTAAAATTCATATTTTACAATATTACTGTTTAAAAAATATTTTCATTGCTGCTCTAACGTTGATGAAAATTGAAGAAAACAGGGAACCTACAAAAAAAACATACATAATGGTTTGGTAAAATTAAATTGTCGTTTTAAAAAGCTTAGTTGAAACATCAAACAAAGTTCTCTTTCTTGTTATTTGTAAATAAGTGAAATCTAATCTTAGTTGATATTTTTCATGTATCAGCTAGTTCCTGTTAAAATTGTTTGGTTATCAGATGTTTGTGCAAGACAGTGAATACGTGCTGATAAGATAGTATTTTAAGTTGGAAACGGTTCGATTGTAATATAAAAACATTAATAGTAATTACAGAAGGTTTATTTAACTTCCTATTTAATCTTGAAATAATTTTATCTAATAATAATATTCAAAAAAAGTTCAAATTATTATTTAATTTTCTATTCTAATAAAAACTTATTCGAATCCCACTAAAGGCTTTTGGAAAACTCAATTTTTAAAAAAATTATTAATTTCCAACGAAAGAAGAAGAAGGCCGGTTCTGCGGCCACTGGCGTGATGAGCAATGGGCAATTGTGATTAATATTTAATTGATCAGACTCGTCTTCCTCCTTATCGCAATACACGATAATCTCACAGGCGAGATGGGCAATGCTTAATTGATCAGACTCAATTTTTTTTAAAATTATTAATTTCCAACGAAAATTCAATCCAACAAAGAGCAGCACCCAAATAAAAATCTTCCGGGGGGTGAAGTTTGGAAAATGAGGAGGTTACCCCTTTACTATAGTATGATATTAGAAGCTTCAGATCCTAAATAAAAAAAAAAAAAATAAGCCTCTTAAAAATTAACCCCCCCTAAAAATTAAGCCCTCCCCTTTCCTAAAATCTCATCTTACTATAACATAAATTACGATATGTTCAAATTTCCTTCCTACTCTCAGTTGATTCCAATCTTAAAGAAAAAAAAAAAAAAAAAAAAAAAAAAAAATACATTTAAGCCTTTCAGAAAAATAAGCCCCCCTAAAAATTAAGCCCTCCCCCTTTCCTAAATATCACATCAAACTGTAACAGTGTCAAAATATCCTTCACCCATTTTCAAATATCTTTCCTACTCTAAGTTGAATCCAATCTCTACTTAAATTTAAACTCCCCAAAAAAATTTAAGCCCCCCTCAATTTTAAGCCCCTCCTAAAAAATAAGCCCTCCCCTCTCTCTCTCTCAAAAATCCCATCATACTCTAACAGACTCCAAACATCCACCCCTCTACTACAGTATAATCTCATAAGTTTCAAACCCTAAAAATTTAAGCCCCCTCAATTTTAAACCCTCCCCATCATCCTACTATAGTATAATACACTCTCCATCAGATAAGCTTTTCATTCAGGTGGTGGTGGAGGACCTCCTCCTCTCTCTGTGAGGTGGTGGGCCTCTTCCTCCTCTCCTCCTCCGCCACACGCCACCTCATGCCGCTGAACTCTCACTATTACACTACTCAACTACATTTTTACTCATCTGTAGAAACAACTAGTGTACAGTGAAATGTAATATTTAACTAGTTGTTTAACACTTTTTATCACATGTTTTAAAATTCTTCTTTCCACTTCCTTTCCCCCCCCCCCCTTTAAAAATATAAAATGTAAGATTAAAGAAAAAGAAAGAAAAATTGCTTTATAAAATAGTAGCATACACAAATTCTTTTATAACCAGGGTCTGAAAAAATTCAGCCCACTAGTCTAAAACTTGGGTTTTTCGGATTTTTCGGAAAAATAAAAAAGTTTTTTTGGAGAACAATTTAATCTTTTAATTTTCATGTACATTACATAACACCTAAATTCTTTCTTTATCAGTGAAAATTGGGTATAATTTTGCATTCATTAAGTATGAATTAGCAAATATATATATATATATATATATATATAAAATAAAATAAAATAATTTGAAAATTGACATTTGTAACTCATGGGACTAGTTTGCTGCAGTCTATATATTAAGTTAACCACAAATGGATTTCTTTATATAATTCTTACCTTAAGTTAAAAATGTCTTTATATCGTTTCTTTCGTTTTCTTGAAATGAGAAATCAGTTGAAGACAATTTTAAGAAATAATGTATCTTTTATATCATTTCATTCATGCACTTCAAATGACAAATCGGTTGAAGAAAACTTTTTTCAAGAAATGAGCTTTATAATACTGTATTTGAAAATTGTAGCAAAATTTTTTACCTATCTATTACAATAGTACTAAATGTTAAATTAGCTTGTCACAAAAGTCAGTTTTAATTTTAAATGATTTAAAACAAAAATTGTACATCAATTTCGGATAAGATTTATTTAGACAATTCTTTTTTCCTCACTAAAATGTAGTCTGCTTGAATTCCTGTGAAACTCCTTCTCCAGTCTGCTAATGACACTCGCAGTCAAACATGTAGTTTTCGATTTTTCTGCAAAGAGTAGTTTAAGCATGTATTTATCAAAATCAGCGCACTTCCACAGTATGCAACTGCACTTTTACTCATCTGTAGAAACAACTCGTGTACAGTGAAATATAAAAAAAAGTAACTGTTTTTTAAGGGTGTTCTTAAATCAAAAAATTGAACTTTGTGACACATGCTTTAATTTACTTTTGTTCGGAAATGCATGAAAATAGCAGGTATTATTAATCAGAAACTGCCTAATTGCACTCAATTTTCTGTTTTTTTAAAAACACAATAGATTTTTCATAACAAGCCTTCAAAATTGACACTTTTGAGCACATTTCCCGACGAAAGCAGAAAAACCGGTCAAAAAGCAGAAGAAAAACGGGTGATCGTATGATCTAAATAGCTTAGAACTGATAGCTAATTTAACTATCTTTAAATGGAAAAATAAGTTCGATTCGAAATCGCTTCCATAGTCAGGCCTTCCAATTTTATAACTTTCTGTTAAAAAATGAATTTGTAAATGTGTCGAAACGGTTTGTGCTTGTTGAGCAAAGCAGTTAAGAACACTCGGAGAAGAATGTTTTCAGAAATAGAAAGTTTTAAGTTATCCCTAACTTATCCATGATTTTTATAATCTGTGGGAGGATGGGGATTTTCAGTATGGAAAACAAATCTTTCTTAGTGAAAGTTAACTTTTACATGTTCAACGAATTTTTTAAAACTTGTTGAAAAGCTAGTTTTTAACACTTTTTATCACACGTTTTAAAACCCTTTTTTCTCCTTCATTAACCCCCCCCTTTTTTTTTAGAGTGTTTTCAAATGAAACAACTTGGATACTGCACGTGAAGCTTAGCATATGAGATGCGTTCGTAGGATAACGAAGTTTTAAAAATATCAATTTCATAAAATTGTATATAGTTAATTACAATTATAATGAGCACCTAACAATGTTCTCCCTATACCGTTCTGTAATGGAATACTTTTGTATGGCCTTGTAAACCAATAACAAACGTTCTTTGCACCTCAGATTATGCAAAATGTACATTATAATATGTACTTTTTAGATGAATATCAATTTTATTATGTTCGAATGAGTGTAATACCATTAAAATGCACTTGAAACATTTTCCCCCATTGACCGTAATGTAACGGAATACTTTTGGTTGTCCCTGTAATTGAACTGTGTATCTAATTTTCATAAAATTTGAAATGAATAGACAAAATTATGTAATAATTATATCTTTTAAAATTCAAACAATGCGGTTGGGTACTTTTTGCGTTGTTATATGCAGACAGACGGACGGACGGACTTAACGACAACTATAGGTGCTACGTATATACATAATTACGAACGCACCTATAAAAGCAACTTAGTGACATAAGTTTTAGTCTGTATTTGTTAGGAAATTAATGAAACTGACAGATGATTTTATTCAGAAGCTATGGAATCACATTCAGTTATCTGTTTTTTAAAATACGCAATACCTATTTTAGAACAATCCATCAAAGTTGACGTTTTGAACTGCATATTCCGACGAAAGTAGAAAAACCAGTCGACGAAAGGAAGAAAATCGCGTGATCACGCGATCAAAATAGCTTGTAATTCGGTAAATAGTTTCATTATCATTAAATGGAAAATTGAGTTCTATTTCAAACTGTTTACATAGTCAGGACTTCTAATTTTCATGTCTTTACATTAAAAAATGAATTTGTGTCAAAACTCTTTGCTCTTGTTGAGCAGAGCAGTGTAGAACACACTTAACTCTTTCCAGTACACTGTGCCCGGTTTGGGATACCCAATTTTAATTCCAAACGACACCAATAATATTTATTGTAAAAGCAAAATTTTACTAAAAGATTAAATTAAAAAAATCAAAATATCAAAAAATTTGTTTGTGAATTCCGGTGTCAGTCGATTATTTCTCCTTTTACCAACAGATATTGCCCGTGCCGTAAAGGGTTAAGAATACATAAAATGCAATATCTCAAAAAAGATAGGTTTCGTAAATCAATAGTGTAGACAAACTGGTTTACAATCAGGGTTTGAAAAAACTTAGCCCACTAGTCTCAAAAGCGGGTTTTTATGGAAGGGAGAAAAAAAGATTTTTTTCCAGGCTTTTGAATTTTATTTATTTATTTATTTTAAAGAACAATTTAAATTTTTAATTTTCATATACATAGTACCAAGATATCTAAATTATTCCTTCAATCAGTGAAAACTGGGTATAATTTTGCATTAATTAAGTATGAATTAGAAGAAAAAAATTTAATTAAAAAAAAACACATTTGTAATTAAAGGGACTAGTTTGCTGCACTTTAGATATATTAAGTTAACCACTGCGGGATTTATTTATATAATTCTTAAGTTAAACATGCTTTTATATCCTTTCTTTCGTTCACTTTAAATCAGAAATCAGTTGAAGACAACTTTTTTTAAGAAATAAGATTTATTATAAAAATTTGAAAGTAGTAGCAAAATTTGCTCAATTTTGCTTAATATACTGCAATAGCGTTAGATGTTAAATTAGCTTGTCACAGAAGTCAGTGTTTAATTTTAAATGGTTTAAAACACAAACTGTATGTCAATTTATAATAATATATATGTAACTTTTTTTTTTCCACAAAATTCAAACAAAAATCTAATTCCTGTAAAACTTGTTTTTCAGTCTGATAACGACATTCGCAGTCAAACATGTAATCTTCGGTTTTTCCTCAAAGAATAATTTAAACTTTTATTTTTCAAGATCAGCACACTTCAACTATCTGCAAATACACTTTTACTCATCTGTAGAAACAACTCGCGTACAGTGATTTTTAAGGACTAAAAATTTACGAAATGCAGCAAAAAGTTTTCAGAAATAGAAAGTTTTAAATTATCCTTACGTTAAATATTTCTAAATCGGTGTGTGTGGGGGAGGGGGGGGGGGAATTTCTGAATGGAAAAAAACATCTTTAATAGACAAAGTTAATATTTTACTTGTTCAAAGAAATTTTTAAAACTAGCTTTTTAACACCCTTTTAAAACCCTTTTTTCCCCTTCCTTTATTCTACAGTCCCTTTTTTTTTCCTTTTTCCAAAAAATAAAGTGCAGTATACCCCCCCCCCCCCTCAAAAAAAAAAAAAAAAAAATAATAAAAAATAAATAAATAAGGTTTAGTAAAATATTAGCATAGACGAAATGGTTTACATCTAGGGTTTCAGTAACTCTGCCAACTATTCTAAAATCCTTGTATTTTTAATTTTTCTTTAAAAAAAAGTTTAGTTTTTGAGTTTTTTTTTTTTTTTTTTTTTTGAGAACAATTTAAACTTTTTCCAATTTTCAGGTGCGTAATACCTAAATTCTCCCTTTATCGAGAAAATTGGGTATAATTTTTCATTAATTAAGCATGAATTAATAGTATTATATATATATATATATATATATATATATATATATATATATATATATATATAAATCAAAGTAATTTATAATTGCACATTTGTAACTCGTGGGATTACTTTGCTGCACAAAAAGATACATAAAAAGGAGTCAAAACCACTGTATTAATACTAGTGTCTTTGGTGGAAATTTACACCTTATTATTGAATCAAATTATACAAATAACTACAACACCTTTTAAGTAGTTATTTGCATTTTATAGTTATTTGCATTAGTAGTTATTTGATTTTTCGCTCAGATATTGGCCTTGTAAGCCAAGTATCCGGATTAGATTCCAGGCCTGGGCAATTTTTCGCTCAGTTGGAAATATTCAATTCGTATGATAACTTTACCAATCAGTTAGATTGTGTTAAAATAATAGTATATCTAAGTATCCATCGTTCTATGGAGTTCCATTACCTGCGGTTATTCTGTCGAGCTGTCTAAATGACAGACCAGATGTTATGGCCAATAAGGTTATCGGAGCGAAAAATTCCATATCGCCCGGTTAGCTTAACAGAAAAAAGCATTGGCCTTGTAAGCCAAGTATCCGGGTTCGATTCCCGGCCTGGGCAAATTTTCGCTCAGTTGGAAATATTCAATTCGTATGATAAACTACTTTTATAATATTAAGGGTGTATTTCGATTCAAACTGCTTGTTTTTCGATTTATTTTTGGATTCACTTTTGCTCTCAAACACATGAAACTTGCAGATTCTCTTACTTAGAAAGTACACAAGGTGCCGTGAAGGTCAATTCTTTGATAAGTGCACAAAATATTGCAAAAAAGCAATCAAAAACGACAATTTGAACCGACTTTTCCGAAGTCGGAGATCTGGGAACGAAAAAAAGGGTCTTTCTGAGAAGTTAATTGCTTATAAATCAAATTCTAATGAATTGAGCGTAAAAAGACATCACAAGGCACCTTATACATCCTTTCAAAAATTCCCTCAGCAAATTTCATGTTTCTATTTTTAAAAATGTGTCTGAAATTGTATCGGAAGATTTCGAGCTGCTGAAGGTGGAAAAGCGTTTTTTCGAATACACCCTTAAATGTTAAATTAGCTTGTCACAGAAGCTAATGTTTTGTTTTAAATTATTTAAAACAGAAATTGAATGTCAATTCTTAATAAGATTTATCTGTAACAATTTTCCTTTCACAAAACTCATTCAAACTAAAATCTAGTCTGTTTGAAATCCTGTAAAACCCGTTTTCCAGTCTGCTAATGACACTCGCAGTCAAACATGTCGTTTCAATTTTTCTGCAAAGAGTAATTTAACCTTTAATTTATTAAAATAAGCGCAATTTAACAGTTAAAAACTACATTTTTACTCATCTGTAGAAACAACTCGTGTTCATTGAAATCTAAAAAAATAACTTTTTTAAGGACTAAATATTTACGAAATGCAGCAGAATGTTTTCCAAAACAGAACGTTTTATTTTAGACCTATGCTATGCTTTTTTAAATCGTGTGTGTGTGTGTGGGGGGGGGGGGGGGGGGGGAGAGGAAGATTTTTAGTATGGATTTTTTTTTTTTTTTACATGTTGAACGAATTTTTATAATGAGCTTTTTAAAACTTTTTATCATATGTTTTAAACTCTTTTATCCCCTTCTTTTCTTTTCTCTTCTTTAAGAATGCATAAAATGAAATATATATTAAAAAAAAAAAAAAAAAAAAAAAAAAAAAAAAAAAAGTAGGTTTCGTAAAATAATAGCATAGACAAATTCGTTTATAACCAGGGTTTGAAAAAACTCAGCCAACTAGTCTAAAACTCTGGCTTTTTCGGATTTATCTGGGAAAAAAAAAAAAAAAAAAAAAAAAAAAAGGTATTTTTGGAGAACAATTTAAACTTTTAATTTTCATATACAATAACATATAGTAATAAAAACATAATTTTCATATACAATTTTTTATAAGATTTATCTTTAACATTTTCCCCAAGAAGCTCATTCAAACTGAAATCTAGTCTGCTTGAATTCTTATAAAACTCGTTTTTATAGTCTTCTAACGATGTTCTCAGTCAACCATGTTGTTTCCGGTTTTTTTTGCGAACAAAAATTTAAACTTTTATTTATCAAGATAAGCACCTAAATTCTCCCTTTATCAGTGAAAATTGGGTATAAGTATGCATTAAGTATGAATTAAAAATGTATAAAATGAAGAAAAAGCAAAGCAATTTAAAAATAGGCATTTGTAACTCATGGGGCAGCAAACTAAGGTCTATTTTGCTGCACTAAAAGATATATTAAGTTAACCCCAATTGCTTTTCTTTATATAATTCTTACCTTAAGTTAAACTTGCTTTTCTATGGTTTCTTTTATTCATTTAAAAACCGCAATCAATTGAAGAAAACTTTTTTTTTTTTTTTTTTTTTAGAAAATGAGATTTATAATAAAGTACTTGAAAGTAGTAGCAAAATTTAGTAAATTTTGCTTAATGTACTGCAATAGTGTTAGATGTTAAATTAGCTTGTCACAGAAGTCAGTGTTTAATTTTAAATCATTTAAAACACAAACTGTATGTCAATTTACAATAATAGATATCTAATTTTTTTTTTTTTTTTCTCCACAAAACTAACTAAAATCTAGTTTTCTCGAATTCCTGTAAAACCCGTTTTCCAGTCTGCTAACGACATTCGCAGCCAAACAAGTAGTTTTCGGTTTTTCTTCAAAGAGTAATTTAGACTTTTATTTATAAAGATCAACGAACTTCAACAGTTTGCGACTACACTTTTTTCCTTTAGAAACAACTCGTGCACTACGAAATCTAAAATGTTAACTGTTTTTTAAGGACTAAAAATTTACGAAATGCAGGAGAATATTTACATAAATAGAAAGTTTTGAATTATCCTTACTTTATACTTTTATAAATCGGTGGGAGAGGGGAGGGATTTTCAGGATGGAAAAAATATCTGTTTTAATAAAAGTTAATTTTTAAATGTTGAAGGATTTTTTTTAAACTAGTTTTCTTTTCTTTTCTTTTTTTTTTCTCTTTTTTTTTGCACATATTTTAAATCCCCTCTCCTTTCATTTCTTTTCCTTTTTTCAATCTTTTAGAATATTCCAAAAAAATTAGATTTCGTAAAATAATAGCTTAAACAAACTAATTTATAACCATGGTTTAAAAAAACTCAGCTCACTAGCTCGGATTTTTCTGAGAAAAAAATAAAATTGGGGAACAATTTGAACTTTTGATTTTCATATACATAATATCTAAATTTTCCTTTAATCGCTTAAAACTGGGTGTAATTTTGCATTAAGGACAGTGTGAATCCTTATACCTGCCATGTAAAATTAATGCAGCTTTTCTCATGAACTATTGAAGAAATGGACATTTTTTTTTGCCTGATATAAACAATTCCTAATAATCTGAAGTTAAAATTTTAATTAAATAAAGCTTAGATATTCTTTAAGAAAATCTGAAGTAGAAACCACATTTAAATTTTAAAAAAACATGCAATTTTTTTCAAATATAATGATAATAATAAAAAAAAAATTCTTTTTATGTGTTCAAACATGTCACCTCAGATTAAACAGAGATAGGCATAGAATGTTCAAGCAAAATTTCAAAGCATAATGCATAATAGTTTAAAAAGAAATACATCAAATTTGAAGTAAAAAAAAAAAAAAAAAAAAAAAAAAAAAAAAACATTTTGAGAAAATCAAGTTTAAAGTAAATAAGCTTACTTCAAACATTCCTGCTCCACAGTACCTATTTTTTTAAGTTTTGTTGTTATTCACATTCCTCTGAGAGTTTTCTTTTCAATATTTTAATCTATGTTTTTTTTTTTTTTTTTTTTTTCCTAGTTTACTGCAAATGGTCATATTTTGATCTTAACATTCGCTCGTGATCAACAGTTTTGTTATGGTTTTAATGTGTAATGTTTTATAAGTAATGGCAGTATAGCCCTGCCCTGTAAAAAATTTGACCCTCTTTCTGCATCGCCACTCCATCGCTTTTATAGAATATCTCTGTTTTGATCAATGAGAATGCTCCATAATACAGCGAAGTAATCGTTTCCTATAAAAGCAAAGGAGTGACGATGCAGCAAAATGGTCAATTTTTTACAGTGTAGTTCTAAGCTTAATTTATGAAGTAACTTAATTTTCGTAGAATGTCCATTATTATTAAACCAGGTTGCGAAATTTTAAAATGGAGGGCCAAAATCACAGTCAGGTGAGGTCCATCGTTTGAAATTTAAAACATATAATTATTACATAATTTTGTCTAGTTATTTCATATTACATAAAAATCGGATGCATAGATCAATTACATGGACAATGAAAATATTCCGTTATATTACGTCAATAAGAAAAAAAAAAGTTTTAATGGTGTTACACACATTGGAACCTAATAAAATTCATAGGCATCTATGAAGTACATATTATAATATACATTTTGCACAATCTATGGTGCAAAGAAAATTTGTTATTGATTTACAAGACCACACAAAAGCATTCCATTACATAATTGTATAGGGAAAATATTTTTTGGCGCGTTCTAATTGTTATTAACTATTAAAAATTTTATGAGATTGACATACGTTGCTGAGGAATACTACAAGTTATTACCTGCGTGAAAGAAAGCAGATAGTATTTACAGAGGCACACAAAAGATTTTGGCTACTATACTGATTCCGACAAACTGTGTACTATTACATCAAAATCTGAATATTTTTTTGGTTGCGTCCGTAATTATATAAATAGTTAGCACCTATATTCGTCGTTCAGTCTGTCAGTCCGTCCGTCCGTCTATCGGCATATAAGAAAGCAAAAACTCCCCAGTCAAATCGTACGATATTTAAAATATATCATTTTAGAGTAATTTTATCAAGTCATTTTAAATTTATGAAAATCGGATTTATAGTTTAATTAGAGGGACAATCAAAAGTATTCCATTAAATTACGATCAACAGGTCAAATAGTTTAAAGTGCATTTTAATGATGCTAAATTTTTTCGAATATAATAGAATTGACATGAGTCGATGAAGTACATGTATACTAAAATATACATTCTCTACAATCTGTGATGCAAAGAATATTTATTATTAAATTACAGGGCCACACAAAAGTATTAAACTACATAATACTGTACTGGGAAACATTGTTTGGGAAAAGTTTTAATTATATCAAACTATTTCACATTTTAAGAATATGATATACGTTGCTGAGGTGTAATAAAAGTTATTTCCAGTATATTTACTTGAACACAAAAAAGATTTTGACCACTATACTGTATTCGAAGCACAGTCTACTATAACAGAAAGATCTGAATATTTTTAAAACTTCGTTATCGTAAGAACGCACCTCATTTGCTACGCTTCACGTGCAATTTCCAAGTTATTTTCTTCTTTAAGAATACACCAAGAACAATGTAAAAAAAAAAATAGGCTTTATAAAATAATAGCGTAGAGAAACTGGTTTATAACCATGATTTGAAAAAACTCAGCCCACTAGCAAGGGTTTTTCTGAGATAGAAAAAAAAGGGGAGTAATTTAAACTTTTAATTTTCATATACATAATACATGAACATTATATACAAAACTGTGTATAATTTTGCATTAATTGACTGTGAATTAACAAAAAATACATTAAAAGAAAAAAATCTAATTAAAAATGCACATATATAACTAAAGGGACTAGTTAACCGCAACTGGATTTCTTTATATAATTCTTACCTTAAGTTAAACTTGCTTTTGTATCATTTCTTTCATTCACTTCAAATCAGAAATCAATTGAAGAGAACTTTTTTTAAGAAATGGGATTCATTATAATGCGTTTAAAAATTTTAGCAAACTTTGCTGCCTTTATATTGCAATAATGTTAGATGTTAAATTAGCTTGTCACAGAAGTCAGTGTTTAATTTAAAATGATTTTAAACACAAATTGTATGTCAATTTTTGATAGATTTATTTATCTGTAACAAATTTTCCTTTCTAAAAACTCATTTAAACTAAAACCTAGTGTGCTTTTTTAAAAAGCAATTTTAGACATTTTCTAGATTGATGCAAAAATGCAAAGAAAATACTGGAAGCTAATAGAAAGGGGCGGGGGGTTGGAGGTCAGTATAGAAAAAAAAATATCTATTTTAGAAACAGCTGATTTAAACATTCTCAACGATTTTTTTTAAAAATTAGTTGTTTAATGCTTTTTTATTATATGTTTTGAAACCCTTTTTTCCCTCTTACTTGCCTTTTTTTTATTTAAGAATACATAAAGTGCAATATTCCAAAATAGTTTCGTAATATAATAGCATAGACAGACTGATTTATAACCAGAGTTGGAAAAAATTCGGTAAACTTGTCAAAAACTTGGGCTATTTTGGATTTTTCTGGAAAAAAAGTTTTTCTGGAGAAAAATTTAAATTTCTAATTTTCATGTACATAATACCTAAATTTTTCCTTTTGTCAGTGAAAACTAAGTATAATATTTCATTAATTAAGTATGAATTAACGAAAAAAATATATAAAAAAATCAAGTAATTTAAAAATTCATATTGGTAACTCATGGGACTTACTTGCTGTACAAAAAAGATGTATTAAGTTAACCACAACTGGATTTCATTATATAATTCTTACCTCAAGTTAAACTTGCTTTTCTATCATTTCTTTTATTCAAGAGGTTTTTGACATGACGGTAGAAATCATTGTAAAATTTGGTAAAAACCGTCAAGCGTCAAAAACTTGCAAACCCTGATTATTACCTTATGTTATACGTGCTTTTATATAGTTTTTTTTCGTTCACTTCAATCAGGAATCAATTGAAAACAACTTTTTTTTTTAAAGAAATGATATTTATAATTCTGTATTTGAAAATTTTAGCAAAATTTGTTACTTATCTATTGCAATAGTACTAAATGTTAAACTAGCTTATCATAGAAGTCAATGTTTAATTTTAAATGATTTAAAACTCAAATTGTATGTCAACTTTGGAGAAGATTTATCTGTATCTTTTTTTTTTCTTTTCTTTTCTTTTTTTTTCTTTTCTTTTCTTTTTTTTTTTTAATCTCACTAAAATCTAGTCTGCTTGAATTCCTGTAAAAGTCTTTCTCTCCAGTCGGCTAATGACACTCGCAGTCAAACATGTAGTTTAAAATATTTTTTGCAGAAAAAAAATGAAAACTTATTTACCAAGATCAGCGCAATTCAACAGTTTGCAACTACACTTTTACTCATCTGTAGAAACAACTGATGTACAGTGAAATCTAAAAAAATATCTGTGTTTTAAGATCTAAAAGTTTATGAAATGCAGAATAATGTTTTCAGAAGTAGAAAATTAATTTATGTTAAATTATCCTTATGTTATGCTTTTTGAAATCGGTGGGGTTGGAGATTTTCTGTATGAAAATAATATCTTTTTTAGAAAAAAAATTATTTTTTACATGTTCAACGAGTTTTATAAGACTAACTGCAAACTTCTCGTTCCTTTTTTTCTTCCTTTTATTTACTTATTTTTTTTCTGTAGGTTTAACGTTGTCCAACAAAGTTGAAAAGTGTTTATGCATTCTGTTTGTCTGTCCGTAACTCCCGTAAATATGCTCGGATTGCTGTGAAATTTTTATATGTTATTGATGTTTACACTAGCACAAACCCTATTGAAAATTAAGTATCTACTATGATTAGTTTATTTATAGGGATAGTCAAAAGTTTTCCGATATAGTACGGCCTACAGAAAAAAAATCGTTAAAAAGAATTTTAAAGGTGTTACACCCTGCCAAACATATTCAAATTTGCATGAATTCGCAAAGTACACTAAAATATGCATTCAGTAAAATATGCAGGGAAAATAATAATTACTATTCATTTACAGGGCCACTCAAAAGAATTCCATTGCACAATAATAAAGAGGGGGGGGGGGGAGGATTGCTTGCGACATATTTTAATTATGTTAAACGATTTCAAGTGTCATAAAATTGATAAACGTCGCTGAGGCTTAATATGAGTTATTTCATGCATAATACGAAGTGCATAGCATTTACAGGAACACACAAAAGAATTCAAATAGTATATTCTAAACGAAGTACTGCAAAATATGGATGATTGCTGTTGCATGGATGAAATGGATTTTTAATTCTGATATGCGTTTTTAAACTTTACTAAATGAATGCATATTATATAATGTATATTAACTCTAATAGTAACACAATTTATACATACAGGGTTACATAAAAGATTTTGGAAAGGTTACTAAATATGAGCGTAATTTACTTAAAGATGGTTTTCAAATTTGTTATGTATTTTTGGGTTGAACTGCATTCATCTTACTAAAAATTTTTTTGTAGAATATGGATAAAATGATATACAGGAACACGCAAGGAACAGGATACATGGTCATCTTTGGATGATATTTTCTGGAAATGTAATTTAAGTAGTTTAAAGAATATTATTGTTTGAAATAAATTTTAGAAAAATACTTTCTTGTATTAAAGGTTCTAGGTAAACTAACAGGGCATAACAAAAGTATCCAGGTATGATTCCATCTATTGGTATAAATTTCAGAAAGGAGAATTTCAACCAATTAGGCGTTTTCTTGCTAAACTAAATTTCTCCATCATATAGTCTATCAACCGACAAACCAAACACAGGGCTGTTCAAAAGTATTGGAATACGGATTTGGCTAGGACAGTAATACTTTACCTCCCTGGATAACAAAGTTTTGTTAAAGATGACAGGAAATGTTGGAAAGTGTTTCATAATCTATGCTTAACGCATGATTTTTCTTACTTGTTAAGAATGCATAAAGTGGAATAATCGTATAAAATTAGGTTTCATAAAATAATAGTTTAGACAAACTGATTTATAACCAGATTTTGGAAAAACTCAACCCTTTACTCTCAAGCATGTTTTTTCCCCTGTTTTTCTAAAAAAAAAAAACCTGGTTTTTCAGTTTTTTTGCAGAGTTATACAGAGTCATTACACACGGCCAATCCAGTGTTTCTAAAAAAAATTGCATGAAGTGCTTAAACTTTTGAGACACCGTTTCTTTAAGAAAAATTAAAAATTAAAAAGAAATGTTTTTATTTTAACCATTCAAAATGGCTAATTTTATTTTATTTTGATTAAATGTTAAGTATTTATTGTAAATTATAATAAAATATTTTCTTCTTCAATTATTTTAAACCAGATTTACAGATTGCTTAAAATTTTGAGACGGATTACAGATATTCCCGGTGCAGACTGCATTTATTAATTAGATTTCATGAAAAATACTACATATTACATTTTTAAAAATTATCAAAACCTTATCAGGTATTTTTATATAGATATAGAAAATGAATATAGATGTATCATCTTAAAGAATTATAAAAAAGAACATAAATATGACGATTATTTAAAATTCACAAAAGTATTATTAGATTTTTCACAAATGTAAAGAAATGTTCATAATCCCACAAAAATAGAACCTTGGAAGAAAAGTCTTGCCAGGCCCCTGCATCTAAATCAAGCTCAAATGAGAATGGGTAAAATTAATGATTTTTAATATGAAGAAACGCAAACAAAAAAAATTAAAAACTGTAATTTAACAAATTACCACGACTATTTGGAAAATAATATTTTCAAAAACTAAAATTTTAGACTTTCAAATGATTTCTATATTAAAAAAAAACAATAATAACATCATTTTTATGATGATCAAAACATAACTAACGTTATAACAGAGTCACGTAAATATGCCTGGACTTTTAGAGACACGTTAATATTCCTGGACCAATCATAAACGAATATTAAAAGAAATTTCAGTTTAACAATTTTCGGGACTGCAAATATTAAAACTTCTAAACATTGCAAATTTTCAAATTTTACACCGTCTTATAAAGAAAAAAAATTACTTTTAAATACAATTTGTTTGAAACCTGCATCTAAATTTGTTTTTGAATTATTATTATTATTATTTTGTGGTTTTTAATACTTTGTCATTGTGGCAACAGAAGTATTCCATTTTTGGACATTAAAAGTGGACCAGTCAGAAAACGAATAAAAAAAAAAAAAAAAAAAAGAAAGAAAAAGAAAACAGAAGTATTTCATTTCTAGACATTAAGCATGAACCAATCAGAAAACGAATAAAATAAACCAACTTTATTGCGGAATTCAACCAATAAGAAGATTCAGATATAGTTCAGATTTCTCACTTCTCTACCGAGAGCAACAATTTTTTTCCTAAATAGTTAATAAAATACAGTTTCTTTAAATAAAAATAGTTGTAAAAACCTCACTGTAATATTAGAAAACTGCTGAAACTGTAATAATTATTACAGTCCTTGATGTTTGTGAAAAACAGCAGAATCCGTGTTTGCGTGCAACTGTTGTTGGCTGACTGAAAAACAAGTTTTACAGGAACGGAAGCTATATGACAGGACACCATCTTCAGCTGAGTTACATGAGCTCAGTGACTCGAAATTGAATCATCCTAAAATTTGAAATTAGAAATTTCTCGAAAAATTACATTCATATTTTTCTTACAATACAAAATAAAAAAAAGATAATAAAAAAAAATAATTGTCAGAGCCTAGCGAAGTCTTATACTCAGAGTACGTAACGATATTAAAAGTCAAAAAAATTCTTTCATCAAGCAAATCTCAAAAAGTACTCGTCGGATTTCGATTCTGTTTGTACCAGAAGGTACCTATGAAGGTAATCTGGTGAAAGCACCTACTTTTAAAAATTAATTCCAAATAGTTTAAAAATTATATTAAAAAAACTGATAAAAAAGCACAATTTATTTGCATACGTCACAGAAATTTGGTGTGCGTGATTTTCACCGGCTGGATATTTTCGTAGATAACCGAATCAGTACATGGAGTAAATAGTAATCATTTACGCACTCAGAAATATTGAATGCAATAAAACATTTTAAAATTTAATCATGCAGGAAAATAAAACTGTTTTTTTATATTAAAAAAAGTCATAAAAACTTTGATTTTGAGATTTCGTGATAATCTCTTAACAGCATTTTTTGATCGCTAAAAGAATGCTTTATATATTTCGCGTGTGAAAATTAGAAACAATTACGTTTTTGAATAAAAAGTTTCTTTTATGACATCATTTTCCCTTTATATTTATTTTTTTGCATGTTTTCTTTTAACTTATATTTTGTTTGTGTGTGGAAGTCAATTCTGGTCACTAATTTTTCGGCACGGATACCACAAGAACATCAGATTTGGCGCAATTCTTTTCAAAGCCCATTTGGCGAAAACTCCGTTTTCAAATAACGCTTACATACACATTTTTAAATTATTTTCTATTTTCAAAAAGAACTTACAGTAAATAAAATAATAATAATAATTAATAACTATAAAAAGAAATATTTTATATAATTAAAAAAAAGGAAATGAAAGTAAATAAACATTTTATGAGTAAATAAACAAATAATAAATAAATAAAGCCGGGTTACCATCTCAGGTAAAATAATGCCATTTTGACGCCAATTATTTATGTACCCTGGTGCATATGTGACATCTTTTCCCATTTTTCATTCATTTCCTGTTGGCATACAACTTTGAAATTTGGAATATGTATGCATACTTGGGAGCAATACTGGAATTAGACATTGATTTTTTTTTAATTCGATCCAAAAAGGGGCAACGGGGGAAGAAGCTGCAAGCTTTAAAGAATTATACAATTTATCCTGCATAAAGGAGCCACTTACCTATTTTTATATGCAAGAAGAAGTAAGTGGTATGTAAAAACAATTATAGTATACATAAATAAAATACTTGAAATAATATACTAGAGATATAAGCACCGGGTTTGGCGAGATTTTTTATGCCAATTAGGCGAAAACATCGTTTTGATTACCACATACATATAGCATGCTATAATAACACGTTATTTATTTATTTAAATGAAAAAAAAAGGAATAAACGAAACATTTTCTGTTATTAAAGAAATAACAATAAATAAATGCTAATATTTTTAGAACAAACAATTTATTATAACATTTATATAATAACCAGCATGTTAGGCAACTGAACGCCATTTTGGCACCAATTAGGTACCTCGGTGTGTATAGGGCATATATGTGCCATATTTATTTGTAAAACTGAGCATAAACGTTTACCAAGTGTGTTTTCATAGTCGCTTATATCTTTTTGCAACATAGCGCACATTTCGAAACCAAAACTGCACACAAAAAAAAAAAAAAAAAAAAAAAAAAAAATATATTTGCATTTTTTTTTTTTTTGTTTTTTTATGTAATGCACATTTTGTAATCAGTAAGCTCGATAATCAGACCTCGTTTTTTTGCTTTAAAAGATGATATTTCATACGACGTCTTTTTTGGATTCGTCGTTTTTCCATATTTGATAGTATGCGTCTACTTGTTTTGTAACTTTTTTTTTTTTTTTTTTTGTAATTTTTTTCTTTATTAACAGCGACGTTTGAATTTCCTATTTAAATAAAAATTCTTCTAAATACAAAGAATTTTGTTAAAATAAATAAATAAATGAAATGCGGACATCTATTGCTCAAAGCACAAAATTTTTGCTATTGAGTTAATAAAAATCAGTAAAAACATAATTTTCATGATAATAAAAAGGTGACTTATGTAATAACAGAGTCATATATTATGTAAGTTATGGATTAAGTATGAATATTTCTCCACCTGAATATTGTTATAAATAATAACAATAATAAAATAAAATGCGGACAGATCAAAGTCTATATTTCTCTGAAAACAACAACCATTTTCTAAATGCTTTAAAAAAATGGCCAATGAAAAATGATATTTCAAAAGTACTATGAAATTAGTTAAAAACCATTTATTTTAAACTAAATGAATAAAAGATTTATATTTTTAATGAAATAAATGGGATTTGAAAAATTATTGGAAATTTATCGCCATAGATGTATCAATATTACAATCAGTACTTTGTATGCAAAATGGAACAATTAGCAATACTTTTTGTACCCGAAAAATGGTCGTTGCTTTTTTTAAGGTTAAAAAGTAGATTGCGAAATATTCCTATACAGAGATGCCAAGCTCCCGCTTATTGCATAGCAGAATTTTTTATAGGAAAAGTTATTTTTTAAATCCGCAGAATGTTCCAATTTAATAAAATATTTTCTGTATTAAAATACCGGTATCCAACATGCCGGAGACTTGGCAGATCTGCCTATAACATTTTAATTAATCACAGTACTTTTTTTTAATCGGATTCAAATTTAGTGAAGACAACGTTTTTTGGCCAAAAGCAGCTTTTTCCCACATGTGTAACTATGATACAATTCCTTGATGTTGAAATAAAATGTTTTGACTTATGCTATTATTGCTTCCTCTTATTTATTTATTTGAATTTTAAATAAGATGACTCAAAATCGTGTTTTTTAAATGTACGGAAAAAATGCATTTCGAGAGAGAGCGAAAAGAACAATATTTGGCGATTTATTACCTGCGTTTGGCTAAGTGTCTTACTAAATTGTATTTAATACTCTTCTCAATACTTCGCTGTTATATGGACTTAGACGCTTTTATAAAAAGTTTGATGTAATTCGGGCTTAAGAAAGTGAGTTTTTTACTGAATAATACAAATAAATAAAAAATGAATACTAAGAAATACTAATAAAAGAAAAATGTAGCATTATATTGATCTATGTATATTTAAAAATGCATCTGCTAGCACTAATTAGATAATTTATGTGTATATACTAGGAGATAAATAGCTTTTGATTCTGTATTTCTATGCTATAAAGCATTAATGTTTGTGTGTTTTTCGTTATCATTGGGAGTACTTAGCCGATTTAAAAAATAATGTGGGCAAAAAATGTTGGTAACCATCTTTGTTGCAAAATATACTATATGTTGCGTAGGAACAATAATCATCATCAATGAACGAGCAAAAAAAGTTCTAAAATTGAGAATTCTTTGATGTTGATAAAACTAAAAATTTAAAATCTTTTTTTTTTTTTTTTTTTTTTTTTTTTTTTTTGTGGCAATTTTTAAGGTATAATATTCTCGTTATGAACGATTTCTAAAACATTCGACAATTTAATTTCACAAATTAAACATTTTTTTTTTCTAGAAAAAGTTTTAAACCCAATTTATTGAGAATAATATAATTTCTAGGATACTGTTGGGGTCAGAAACTATAACTTTGGCATCACAGTAACTTATAAGATGTAAGTGCTCGTTTAGGACAAATTTTTAAAAAAGGATTCCTTAACTCTTATCGACAACCTCATTGCATCCGTGGAAAACAGATATTCAACATTATAAACTATTCGGACGGATTTCACACCTTATAAAACACACTCCATTCTCTTCAAACATAATAGTTTATTTTATTTATAGTTTCTCAAATCGGTGCGAAGCTTCTGTTTATGCTCATGACATCATTTCAAAGAGTTATATTTCCAATATAGGAAAAATTGATGTTTTATTTTCTGTATTGTTTTTAAAATTTTACATATTTCCAATTTTATATCCATGCGTGGTTTGCTTTCCTTTTATAAAAATAGTATATGCAACTTTATATATAAGATTTTGTAATTCTATGATTCAATATGCTTATTTTCATTATATTTTATCACAATGAATGACCAATTAAAGGTAACGTCTCATTTTCTTTACTTATTGAAAGTTATTAAATGTGTATTCTCAGCGATATCGCTTAGACTAATCCCTCTGAGGGAAGTCCTAGTAATTTATGTGACGGTTTCAAATTACAATATCATTTTGCACTGAATTTTTAACGCAATGCTTACTGACTTATGATACATCTTACACCATGTAAATGAAGCTGAAATGAAATAAAAATAAAACATATAGTCTGCTTAAATAAAAATAATTGTGAAAACCTAACTGTATTATTGGCAAACTGCTGAAACTCTAATAATTATTACAGTGCTTGATGCTTTTTTAAAAAACAGCAGAATGCATGTTTGCCTGCCACTGTTGTAGGCTGACTGAAAAACTAGTTTTGCAGGAAAGGAAACTGCCTGACACCGCGCTTTCAACCCAGTTCCATATAAGCTCGGTTACTCGAAACTGAATCATCCTAAAATTTGAAAATAGAAATTTCTCAAAAAATGACATTCATATTTTTCTTATATTACGAAGTAAAAAGAAATTATTTATGTGACAGTTTCAAATACAATCTCACTTTGCACTGAATTTTTAACGCATTACTTACTGACTTATGATAAATCTTACAGCATGTAAATTAAGCTGAAATGAAAGCGTGTAAAATTAATGATTTTAACTGGTAAGAAATAAAATCAAAACACAGTCTGCTTAAGCAAAAATAATTGTGAAAACCTAACTCTAATATTGGCCAACTGCTGAAACTGCAATAATTATTATAGTCCTCGATGTTTCTGGATAACAGAAGAGTCCATGTTTGCCCACTATCGCTGTTGGCTGACTGAAAAACGAGTTTCACAGGATTTCAAAGGATTTTCAAAGGATTTCACAGGATTTTCGTGAGTTCAGTGCATCTTTCCGAATGATTCAGTATTCGTGATTTCAGAGGGGTGCAGGGGTTTTATTTAACGGTGTTCTCGAATACAAAAGGGCAACTTTGAGACATAAATATTAATTTATATTTGTTCATAAATGCATGAAACTGCCAGGTGTTGTTGTTCAGAAGCTATCGAATAGAACATTTTTTTTCTGTTTTTCTTACAAACGCAATCCATCTTTCAGAAAAAATATCGTTAAACCAAATATTCGCGCGATAAACGTGTAACCATTCAATAAAGGGTAAAAAAGTCTTTGTCGCGTGCTTAAATATATATATATATATATATATATAAAGAAACAAAAATGAAAAAAGCAGTTCAATGTCAAATCTCTTCCAGAATCAGGCCTTCCAGTTTTATATATTTCCATTTAAAAATTAACTCGTAAATCTGTGAAAACTTTTTCTACTTGTTGAGCAGACCAGTTGAGAATAGCCTTTAACCTTTAAGCTGTTATTATACAGCTCATATTCAAAATATTAGAATAATTGAGAAAAAGTAATAAGAAAAAATTATTTGTCATATATTTATTTTTTATACTAAGTAAATGCAATTAAATTTCTTATAAATTAAATCTGGAATGTTTAGATAAGATTTTAACATTTATAAAATATAAAATACAGCACAATAAATTAGGTATACAGCTTCCTTAAACACACCAGAATATTAGAATAAAATTTAGATTGGTTCAAAATATTAGAATATTTTATTTTACGCAACAATATTACCTTATGAATATGAAGTAAATGGTAGTTAATATTTTGTAGCATCCCCTTTAGCTTTCATAACAGCGTACAATCGATCTTGCATACTATATACAAGGTGTTTACAAACATTTCTATCAATATTAGCCCAAATAGACTTTATACGTGCCACTAACTCAGTTTTACTTGAAGGAGGATTTTCTTGAAGTTTTTTCTTCATTATACACCATAAGTTTTCTATGGGATTAAGATCTGGTGAATTTGGTGGCCAAGGAAGTAGCTTAATGTTACGTTGGCGGAACCAATTCTTAGTTGACACCGAGGTATGCGGGGACGCTAAATCTTGTTGAAAGATGAAATCATCTTCAAATAAATCTTCTGATGATGGAATCATGTAATATTCTAAAATTTCTTGATTGGTTGATTTTTGTCGTCCGATTATCTACGCTAATGGGATATAGGACCAGGGGGAGTGCCCTCCGTGGGGGTCTTTCTAAGGGAACCTAACCCGTATTTACGCAAGGTTCGAAGAAAACCACGGAAAACTCCGAACGGTTAGGCCGACAGCCGCGATTGGGTTCGAACCCAGCACCTGCCGTCTACCAGTTGAGAGGTCCGAACCTCTCGGCCACTGGTGGGGCTAAAATTTCTTGATATATCAGAGAGTTAACCTTTTCGTAGACGATGCATAACTTTCCAGGTCCTTCTGCACTCATACAACCCCAAACCATGACACTAGCAGCAAATTTTACGGAACGTTTAAGGCATTCTTTATCAAATGCTTCTTGCTTCATTCTCCAAACTCGAATACCTTGATTACCATATGAAACACAAAACATACTTTCATCACTAAATAATATATTTTTCCAATCTTCATTGCTCCATAAACGTCTTGATTTACACCAATTCAATCTTATACGCTTTTGTCTTGCAGTCATGAGAGGTTTTGTTTTCGGTACACGAGATTCAAATTTAAATTTATGGAGACGTCTTAATGTTGTCGATGTAGAAACTTCAACTCCTTCTTCTTTCCATTTTCGGTGCAAGAATCACACACTTTTAAAACGGTTTTTCTTAACTATACGCTTCAGTTTCCTGTCATCTCTAGCAGATGTTTTTGGTTTTCGGCCACCATTTCGGCGATTATTTTGAAATTTTCCAATTTTTGAATATTGTCTTAGTATTTTACTAACGCTCGATTGCGAACAATGTAAATAATTCGCTATAAAACATTGATTTTTACCGTGCCGATACAAATCAACCATACGAAGTTTAGTAGATTCAGGAATATCACTCACACGGCCCATTTTAAGACGAAAAAGAAACAAACTGCAAAAAAGAATACCGATTTTAAATAAAATAGTCTGAATTTAATCAATGATGCCACCAGTTAAGAATTGGTAATAACTAAAGGAGAATTAATGTGAAATATTCTAATATTTTGAACCACTTGAATAAATATTCTAATATTTTGACTTTTAAAAATAATTTTTTTTGCAATTAATCTTTTCAAAAATGATATTAAATTTAAGATAACAAGTAAGTTTAATCAACAATAAGTTCTTAATAAAAATATCGTTTGCATATTTTCATTAAAAGACATTAAATTACGAAACGATATTTTCAATTTCTAAAAAAAAGGTAATTATTCTAATATTTTGAACTAGCGGCCTTCGCCCGCTACGCTGGTCGGTTTATCTAAAGAAATCTTGAAGAAGTAGTTAGATAAGGTTCAGACATACATTAAAAAAAAAAAAAAAGCAAGTCGATCATTCAAAAAACGTTGGGAAATATCAAATATTTACTGTAATTTTTTAAGAAAAACAAAGTTTCGAAAAAAAAAAATTAAATCGAAAAAAAAATTACACTGACATATTAATGCAAGGAAATTTTCCCAGAGAGAAAATTCGCCTTGAATACAATATTTCAAATTCTTTTAATTGCTTATAGGCGTTAATGCCAACATAGTGAAAAAAAATTCCATGCTGGGAATCGAACCCGGGCCATCAGTATGGCGCACTGACGTTCTACCGACTAAACCACATGGAACGACAGCCAGCTTGAAACTTTCTCATACTTAAGTAGACTGGCGAAAACATAACGATAGCGCGTTTTAAAATCGCACAGTGACATCTATTGGATTTTATATGTACTAAAAAACGTTATGTACTAAAAAACGTGAGCAGCGCACCTAATAGTTTCTTTTGTTTCTTTTTGTTACTTTTTTGTCTGTTGTCCGATTTTGATGAAACAAAGCCTATACACTGCCCGGGAGTGTGCATTCTTCATTAGTGAAAACCGCATAAAAATCCATTCAGTAGTTAAGAAGATAACCTCGAACAAACAGACAGACAGACAGACAGACAGACAAAAAATTCAAAATTTTTTTTTTTTGTGTTTCATTGGTTTTCTTTTATCGCCCTGACTCCATTTTTGTCAATTATCTTCAATGTACAGACACACCGGGTCCTACTGTTTTATTATATGTATAGATATGAGCTGTATTCACGAACTTCAGGCGCGACAAACTTTTCAGCCGATTTTAACCCCAACTTTTCCCCGTTCAAAGACAGAAAGAGGTTACAACTGTCTTTGAAAAAGTTGGAGGAAAAGCAGTGAAACCAGTCCTACTAGTACCAGCCGTTAATATGTATTGCCTATTCGTATCAATCGCTTATCTCTGATTTGTTGAAATGTTCGATGTTGGATGAAAAATCTCGGCTAGCCCAGACTTTTTTGTAACTGTGGAAAAAAGTTGGGCAGACATTGCTGTTCACACTCGGGTGCTGGGAGTATATTTCGCAAAAAATTGGAGGAAATCAAGTGTTGGCTCAAAAGTCTTTAGAAATATTGGTGAATCTGATAGCAGTTTTAGGTTGAGGGGCTTGAATACAGTGCAATTTTGGAGAAGCTATTTTGGCTTTTGATTATTTGAAATGCAATTTTGGCTTATAGGGTACACCAGGTCCTTTTAGGTGCTTTCGTGATCATGCACATAGGTAGCTCGTATAGTTGTCTTTCAGTCCCTCCGTCTGTCCGCATATAACTACCCAACTGAATCGTTTGAAATTTAAAATATACAGGGTGTCCCCTCTCAACGGTGGCCAATGGCTAATTTCTAAACCGTTGGTCATAGACATATAGTTCCAATTGCAAAAATGCTTTAAAAAAGGTAACGAATTATTTTTTAAGCGATTTAGGTCAAAAATATGTTTTACTAAAAAATTACGAAAATTAAATTTTTATACGGTCCCCCGGTCCTATAAGTGATATTTAGAAATTTTTTACCACTACTCTAACATGTAAGACAAAAAAAGTCCCATTCCTCTGCGATCAAAATTGACCGAGTTATAGCTGTTCAAAGTTGAAGCATATTTTTTGCTGCAAAATAGGGGTCAGCCACAAATTTACTGGAAATAAAAATAAACATCAGATAGAAAATTTAACTTTAAACATTGAAAGTAAAATTTTTTTTTACAATGTTGTTTCGGAATTTTTGTTGACATTTACATGTTAAAGTAAAATATGCAATTTGTGCTAAAAATATAAGTAAAAAAATAACAGAAATTTTGTTAAATTAAACTATGAAAAGCAACAGTCACAAATCGTTACAAAATGATACATATTTGAAGCTCTATTAGATTACTCAACCTAATAGAATTTGATGTAGTCCTATAAAATAAATAAATGGAACGCACCTAAAATCGTATTAATATTATATTGTCATCGGGTTTAAATAAGTATGGGAATTGAACCTCAATCAGATATTTGGAAGTGAGTTAAAATTTGAATATAAGTTTTGAACTAGGAAAATTTACATACGAAAACTATGAATAAAATAAAAGCTTATCAAAATAACATACCTTTTTAAAATAAAATCACGAAAAGAATCAACTTTATTTGCTTACAAAATAAAAAATACGTAAAATTACAATTGAGGATATGAATTTCAAAACTCGACTTCTCGCTTTTTGATTTCTCTATCAGTCTATACAAACCTCCACTATTGTAACAATGCAATCTAAAAATTTATAATGAAAACCAATAGATGCATTTAAAGTTTTTTCGCTATTTCCCAAAATTTGATTTTTTCGATAAAGAGAATTTTGAAATTCATGTCTTCAGTTATTTTAATAACCAATCTAGAAGTTAATTAATTATAATTAACACTACCGTAAAACTTATACGGTGACAGCGCCTTCAGTTAAATCGCTCATTTAAAACATTTTGTAATTGGAACTATATGTCTGTGACAAATAGTTTAGGAAGTAGCCTTTGAACAGCGTTGGAAATCAACTCCCTTTATAATACTTTAAGCACTTAGTGTACGTTCCCTTAAAGCTCCGTGGAACTCATCCGTTTTCAGCTATACAAAAGTGGTTTAAGTCATGAAATTTAAAGTTTCATAACTCGGTCAATTTTAATGTTGCATGAATGGGACCTTTTCTGTATTACTTGCTAGAGTGTTGAAAAAATTTTACTAAATATAACTTATAGGACCTGGGGACCGTATAAAAATTTAATTTTCGTAATTTTCTAGTAAAACATTTTTTTGACCAAAATCGCTTAAAAAACAATTCTTTGCCTTTTTTAAAGCATTTTTGCAATTGGAACTATATGTCTATGACCAACGGTTTAGAAATTAGCCATTGGCCACCGTTGAGAGGGGACACCCTGTATAATTATTACATAATTTTGTCAAGTCATTTCAAATTTTATGAAAATAGGATATTGTTAATATTTTGTATTGTATAATTTATTGAAGATGACCCTTCAATGTCGGGGGATATGTTAGAGTTATATGTAATTTATGTTTAGAATCTGGCATCATACTTGTTCGCTAATGTATGTAACTATAGACACGCAAATTGTCTTTTTTTTCCTAGTTGTTTTGTTTTGCCAGAAGGGCAAGCAATGCTGCGCAATATCTTAAAATAAAGTATGTACAGTCCATTAAAGCATGTGAGTTTATTAATTAATACTCCAGGTCATTTTAGGCGCGTTCGTAATTATGCATATAGGTAGCTCCTATAGTTGTCCTTCAGTCAATCCGTCTGTCCGCATATAACAACGCAAAAACTACCTATCTGAATCATTTGAAATTTAAAATATATAATTATTACATAATTTTGTCAAGTCATTTCAAATTTTATGAAAATAGGATGCATCGATCAATTACAGAGACAATCAAAAGTACTCCGTTGCATTACGGTCAGTTGGGGAAAAAGTTTCAAATGCATTTTAATGGTGTTACACTTATTCGAACATACAAAAATTGATATGCATCGATGAAGTTACATATTATAATATACATTTTGCACAATCTGTGGTGAAAAGAACATTTGTTATTGATTTATAAGGCCGCACAAAAGTATCCCATTACATAATGGTGCAGGAAGAACAGTTTCTGGTGTGCGTTTTAATTGTAATTAACTATTTAACATTTTATGAGATTGATATACTTTGCTGAGGAATACTACAAGTTATTTCTGGTATAAAAGAAGCAGATAATATTTACAAGGACACACAAAAGATTTTAGCTATCAGGGCCCTCGCGAAGATTTATTGGCGGGGGAGAGAACCTGAAATTGCCAAGTCAAAATTCAGTATTTGCCAACTCATTGAAAAGCAAACATAAATAGTTCTGGGCGTTTCCCAATTAGTTTTATAATTTTACCAAGATATCACAATTAGAAAATGTAATATAGTTTTTTTTATTTGTAAACAAGTAAGTTGGTTGGTTGTATAGGTTTTAATGGCGCAAAATCCCTTGTGGGACATGCTGCGCCAGACCAAAGACAAAAATGCAAAAATAAAGAAGAAAAAGCACCAAAATATCTGGATGGGGGTTCCCATCCAGATACAGTCAAACAAATATATAAAAGTAGAATTTAAATAGCTAAAACATTAGATATGGATGTAAAAGTAGGCAAATAGAAAATGCACTCTGAATGGAGTCCCATCCAGATGTTGTTCAGGGTTTCAAAGTCATAGAAATTTTAAAATTTTATTTCAAAGTAAAATCCGGCATGTTTAAGAAAGGTAAAGAGTGCCCCATGAGGTGTTTCCCCAATGAGGTTTGTCAAAAGTGGTGATGATGAGTTAAAATAAGTTCTATAAAGGTGCCGGAGGCCTGGACAGTCAGTTAAGATATGGTATATGGTAAGTTGATCAAAATGACAATGTGGACACATGGGTGCATCCTCCCTTAGTAATAGATGTCTATGTGTGATCCTCGAGTGTCCAATTCTCAGACGAGTCAATATAACATCAGACTTTCTAGGATATGTCGATAACCAGGTCTTGATAGTAGGTTTAATATGGTGTAATTTATTATTGTGTTCTATATCCCAACTTTTTTGCCATTTATCATGAATAAAATAGTTAATGTGTAGTTTTATGTCTGAGAATGGAATTTTTACTCGTAATGGAAGAAGAGCACGTTTGGCTGCCTCATCGGCCTTATCGTTGCCAGGAATACCCATGTGTCCAGGTACCCAGCAAAATAAAATATTGTAACCACGTCTTGTCAATTTATTATAAAAGTCTAAGATGGACATGACATAGGGATGTTTTTTTAATGATTTAATTGCGTCAATAGAGCTATTTGAGTCAGTGTAAATGATGAATGATGAACTATGATGATTAGAGATGTGGAACATGGCTCTTTCTATTGCAATCAGTTCAGCTGAAAAAACAGAGATAGAGGAGTGAAGACGATAACTTAGTGAAGTGTTTTCGCAGAATACCCCACAACCAACAGTGTTTCCATTCTTGGAGCCATCTGTGTAGATGTCGGTATAGTTATTAAAATTAGAGCGGTGTGCAGCAAACAGCTGTTGAAAAACGGCAGGGGCCAAGTTCTTTTTATCATACCCTTTAAAGGGATGCAGGGTGGTAATAGAAGGAGGGTTCCAGGGAGGAAACATGTGCAATGGGCATGGTTTCACCTCGATGTTACCCAAGGGGCCATTGTCAATAATGTTCCTTACTCTGAGACCAAAAGATGGAATACAAGATGGGCGATGCTGATAATGAGTATCATTGTCAGTATTTAAGATAAAATCATGAAGGGGATGATCAGGATGTGACAGGATACGATAATACAATTCCAGTGAACTCTTTTCACGAATATAGTGCAATGAGGGTTCATTGCAATCAACATAAAGGCTTAGGACTGGAGAAGTACGAAATGCACCAGAGCAAACACGAAGTGCGCTATGGTGCACGGTGTCAAGTTTTTTAAGAACATAATAACGAGCAGAACCGTAGATCTGGCAAGCATAGTCAATTTTAGAGCGAATAACAGCACGATAAATTTTAAGAAGCGAACTGCGGTCTGCTCCCCAGGAAGTATTGGATAGTATTTTTATTAAATTCAGCAATTTTTCACATTTTGTCCGTAATTGTAAAACATGTGGTAAAAATGTCAGTTTCTTGTCAAAGTATACGCCGAGGTAACGAACAGAGTCCACAACAGGAATTTGGGTAGAACCAATAAAAATTTCGGGATCTGGATGTAGATCCCTACGTCTACAGAAATGCACACAAGAAGTTTTGTCTTGAGAAATAGTAAAACCATTTTTGTTAGTCCAATTAATAATACGAGTAATTGCAATTTGCAGTTGTCTCTCAATGAAGCGCATATCCTGTCCCATACACATGATATGAAAGTCGTCAACATAAAGGTCTCCTTTGACTGAAGGGGGTAGTTGGCTCAGGATGTTATTTATTTTTATAGCAAAGAGGGTGACACTCAGGACACTACCCTGAGGCACACCCTCTTCTTGTACATGGACGCCTGTGTAAACAGGTAAGAAAAATCATCTGTTAAGCATAGATTATGAAGCACTTTCCAACGCTTCATGAAATCTTTAACAAAACTTCGTTATTTAGCCAAATAAGGATAAAAAGCCAAATATGTATTCCAGTACAATTGAACAGCCCTGTATTTGATCTGTCAGCTAATATACATACTATATAATGGGAAAATTTAGTTTAGCAAAAAATGCCTAGTAGCTTGAAATTTCTCTTTCAGCATTTTATACTAATAGATGGGAACATACTTGAATACTTTGTTCAGCCTTGTAGTTTGCCTCATAACCTTTACAGTGTTAAACTAAAATATTTATTTTAAACTAAAACACTCTTAAAACAGCTGAAATCACTTTCTCATAAATTATAATTTATGGGCTCCATGTACCCAATTCTTTGCGGGGCCCTGTATATCATTTTATCTATATTGTCCCTGTAAATACTATGTACTTTATATCAGGAAAGGCAGTATCGTATAATTTATACTAAGCCTCATTGACATACATCAATTTTATTATACATGAAACAGTTTAATATAGTTAAAATACGCCACACACAATTCCCCCTTTTACCATTATCTAATGGAATTCTTATGTGTGGCCCTGTAAATGAATAATAGCTACATTTTCTTTTTACATTTTATAGAATGCATATTTTAATACACCTCGTAAAAGCATATAAATTTTAACATGTTTAACTGGTATAACATCTTTAAAATTAATTTGAAACGATTTTTCCCCATAGGCCGTAATGTAATGGGAAACTTTTGATTCTCCCTGTAGATAAACTAATCATGGTAGAAATTTCATATTCAATAGGATTTGTGCTAGGGTAAACGTTAATAAGGTCCTAAAATTTCATGGCAATTCGAGTATATTTACGTGAGTTAGAGAGCGGACAGACGAACAGGCGGACAGACGAACAGACGGCCAGACTAACCGAATGCATAAGCACTTTTCAACTTTGTTGGAAAATGCTAAAAACTTAATAATATTTCTAATTATATTGGTAATTTTCGTCAAATCTATCAAAAATAGAAAGTATATTATAGTTTTTGAATTAATTTGCCAATTCAGTTTGTAAATTTGCCAACTGTAACAGCATGTGCAAACGTTTGGGAGGGCAAGGCTCCCCCCTGCCCCCCCCCCCCTTAGCGAGGCCCTGTTAGCTATTATACTGTATCTAAAATACTGTGTAGTATAGTTCTGAATAATTTTAGGTGCGTCTGTAATTATATAAATAGCTAACAACTATATTCGTCGTTCAGTCTGTGAGTTTGTCTGTCTGCCCTCATTTAACAAAGCAAAAACTGCCCAATCAAATCGCACGATATTTAAAATATATAATTTCAGCGTAATTTTGTCGAGTTATTTTATATTTTATGAAAATTTGATGTTTAATTAAATTACGGGGAACAATCAAAAGTATTCCATTACGTTACGATCAAGAGGAAAAAATAGTTTCAAGGGTGTCTGGTACTGATACCACCTCTGCTAAAGAATGGAATTTCCACTATTTCTCTATGTTAATATCTTGTATTGTATGGCTGTGTACCAGAATTTCCAAGGTGACATTCTTTCGTTGTGGAAAGGGGAATTGACAGATAATCCTATGCAGGTGGTGAATAAGAGAAAGAGAAGATTGCTGAGAGGCATGTCCATCTGTCAGTGAGGTATGCGGATGATCAGCAGAAAAGGAACATGTCACTAATCAAGAAAGAAATGTGGAAGGTGCCCAATGAGGGAGCTCCAAAGGGGGTTTAGGTTGGGGAAAGCAGTGATTTGAGAAAAGCAAGTCTTGTCTCAGATTAGTTCAGTCCGTACCTGGGTTTCGTGCCTAGAGGGTGCTCTGTGTGGTAGAGCGTAAAGAGTGCGTTTCTGGAGAGCAAAGAACACAGACGTCCTGGTGTTTAGTGCTCTGGGCCGAGAAGTGCAGGCCGAGTATACCTGTGTTGGGAGATTCGAGATTGATCTCCGATAAAGTGAATCTAACGTGCATTGAGTGTGAGGTGGAAAGTGTAATTGGAATAGTACACAGCCAACCTCTACTGTATATAATTTAATGTTGAACCGGATCACCTATATCCGAGTTGTAATTGTATATAATTGTAAATAGCGTATTTAGTGTGTACATATATTCTAAATAAACTGGTAATTCAGTTAATTGACAGCGTCAGTGTTCATTTACACAATCCTCACAGTGGGTGACCGATATCACCTATTAATATCGGTGGTGGCAGCTATAACTACCACGGACTTTCTTCAAAGTTGTGCGGACTGAGAGGAACGTCCGACAAATTGGTGGCAGCGTCGGGATAGAATCGCCTGAAACCAGTGACCAGCGAGCTGTGTTGCAGTCTGTTAGTGCCGGAATACCCAGTGGAATTCTTGCGTAGTAATGCCGGATCGTCGAAGGTGTGCTAAAGTGTCGTGCCGTATCGTCGAATGTGTTCTAAAGTGTCGTGCCGTATCGTCGAGTGTGTGCTAATGTATCGTGCCGGATCGTCGAGTGTATGCTAAAGTGTCGTGCCGTATCATCGAGTGTGTGCTAAAGTGTTGTGCCTGTGCCGTATCAGTATTAGAAAGAATTGAACCGTTGTGCCATATTACCGCTACATCGTGGAACTACCTGAGATTAGAAAAGTACCCCAGCAAATAAAGTATAAGGTAAGGTGTTTTGATCATATCCTTCTGCTGACATCTCGAACCAAAATTTGTTGTTGTATAATTAATAGTAATTTAAGTAAATTGTCTATATTATTTATGTGTTTTATCAATACTTCCTACCTATAAAGTGTTAATAACCATATTGGCTATTGTTTTAAGGAAAGGTCATAATAACTTGAGCTAGTATTGACTTTCTATGTTTTTTTTTATTTCTAACTTTATTTGTTTCTAATTGTGTTAATAGCAGTTGGAAGGAATAATTAAATTTATTTAAATTTAAATTATTATCAAAGTAATATTTAAACGAAGCAATATTGTTTAAGTTTGAAGAGTGTATAATAACATTTGATTAGAATTTTAATTGGCCAATGGTAGTCAGAAAAAAAAGGCTCAAAAGAGAGCCATAGTGAAAAAAAAGGCTCAAAAGAGGGCCATAGTGGAAAAAAAGGCTCAAAAGAGAGCCATAGTGAGGAAAGATAAAAGTAAAGATCTTGTGATCAAAATATTATATTTGTTTTAAGTGTGAGAACTAGTATTGAATTCGGAAATATTTTAGTGAGGATAATTGTAGAAATTTATATATGCATGTTTTACAATTTTTCTTTATGTGGATGCTTTTATTGACATGAATATTTTTATTCAATTTCAACGTATCAGTATTATTATGTAAATTGCATGTTATCTAAGTGTATAAATTGAAATCTGTATTGCATAGTAATCAAATCGAATTGTTGTTTTACCTTTTGTTTTATTGGAAGTATATTGTGTGATATCAATGGTTGAGGAAAATTAGATTATTCAGTAGGTTAATTAGAAATGAAAAACACTGATTATCTGAAGGATATTAATTAGTATAATAAGTGGAGAAATAACTGTACTAAGTTAAAAATTTAGGAAATATTAATTTGGTAGGTTTAAATATTATTGTAGGGTGGTAATAAGAATCGGAGAAGGTATGGCTTTCTTATTAAAACTAAAAAAGGTGGATCTTCAGGTGCTAGCTGAAGAATTAGGGGTTGAATTCACGGAAGATGATACCAGAATTCAACTTAGGACAAAGATAATGGACAGTGATGGGTATGACGAGGGGGTTATTAAGGAATTATCGGAAGCTATTGTTGCAGAACGTTTAGAGCAGGAAAAATTAGAGCGCGAAGAAAAAAATCCCTGTCGGCTTGGCCTCTAGGCGGAGGTAGATTTCGAAGAGTGCTCATTTCAACAACAAAAAATAAATTTGATTGCAGATAAACCCAGTTTAACAACTTTATTTGTCCTCTTTTGAAAATTTTTTAAATTCATTTTTCTGTAAGGACTGGTTTTATCAGAATCATCTTAAGCTAAATTCGGCTTAAATGCCCATTTTGACAACATATTTTGAAATAATTCTGACTTTATTAAAATATCGACTAATACGGTACATTATATAGTTCCTAAATAACAAAAGACTGTCAATTGAATGCATTTGAGAGCAAAAGTGAATTTAAAAATGAGTTATAAAATAACCAATTTTGTATACAACCACAATTCTTAATCATGATAGCTTGGGGAAATTTTGGGGAAGTGCCCACTTTGACAGCATTTTAAAAAATATATTCAGCCTTTATCAAAAAACTGACCAATACGGGACATTATACAGCTCCTAAATAAGAGAACCTGTCAAATGGATGCGTTTGGGAACATAACTAAATTTAAAAATGAGTAAGAAGAAACGCAATTTGTTATTTGAATGCTTCCCTGAAATTTTCAATCACGATAACTTTTCGAAATTCTGTTCAAAGTACCCTTTTTGGCAGCCTTTTTTAAAAATATATTCTGTCTTTATCAAAAAATTGACCAATGCGTCATATTATACAGTTCCTAAATAAGAGGACTTGTAAACTGGATGCGTTTGAGAGAAAAAATGGATTTAAAAATGAGTCAGAAAAAACGCAATTTGTTATTTGAGTGCTTCCTAAAATTCCCTATCACGGTCACTTCGGGAAATTCTGTTCAAAATGCCCTTTTTGGCAGCCTTTTTTGAAATATATTTTGTCTTTATCAAAATACTGGTCAATGTTTCACATTATATAGTTCCTAAGTAAGAGGATCAGCCATTTGGATGCGTTTAAAATAAAAAATTAATTTAAAAAAACGATTCAGAATGTAAGCAGTTTGAATTAGAGGTTTTTTCTCCAACTCCAATTTTTGTTTAAGTTATTTTTGCTATACGAATTGATCCTATGAAGAACTTGTCAATATAAAACTTGTAGATATTATTGAGAAGATGTAAGATAAATTTAATTGGATTTTATAGTTTAAGAATTGACAAAGTTATGGATTTTTTTTCTTTTTCGAAACCCCTTTTTATTTTCCTTTTTATTTTTTTTTTTTTACCGGTAAGAGTTAGTCTTATCAAAAACTTGCAAATACAAAAGTTTTAGATAATTTTAAGAATATTTATAAAAAATTTAGATGGATTTAATATCTTGAGAATTGACAAAGTTATGATTTTTTTTCTCCCAAAAACCCTATTTTTTTCGCCCCTTGAACCCTTTTTTAACTTTATCAAAAATCTGTCATGCATAAACCTTTGGCCCATTATTTAGAAGTAATATAAACTTTAAACTGATTCGATATCTATTTTCATTAAGAAGTTATGGGCTTTTTTCTGTTTTCACAAAAACGAGCCCTATTTCGACCCCCTTGGTCCGATTTTGCTCATTAACGAACTTAGCCGAGATTTTATCCCCTTTGATTTTATGTATCAGTTTGGCGGAGATTGGTGAAGAATTATAGAAGTTATCGTGTCCATAAAAAAGTGAGATATATAGATAGATAGATAGATATATGGGTGATTCTCAAAATAGGGGACAATTTCAAAAGTGAAATCTTAAAAAAAAAAAAAAAAAAAAACTTTTAGCAAAATTTCTGAAAAAAAAATAAGTGTTGTTAATGTAGTATTAGGTAAGTCAGGTTAGGTGTAGTCAGCAGAGCTAAATATTTAAAAATTAAGTTAAAAAAATAATTAGTATTTTTTGAGCCATGCTAATGACAAAACAAATTGCATGGAATAAATACATTAAGAAATTTTTTTTTCGTCCTGTTTAAATATTTTTTCTATATTTATTAGCCTACCTTTTCAGCAAATGGTTTCCATTTTTACATATATACATATGAGGAGAATAAAAACATTACCAAAGAGCAAACTTTGTTTACATGAGCAACATTCTGACACTAACAATGCAATAAGCTGTCTTAGTGATTTTCTGACAGATTTGATGCATATTTTAGGGATAATAAATGTAATACCTAAATTTATATGTAAAATTAAACTTTATAAAAGATATAATTTAAGCAATGGTTACATTTATGCACATAGGAGTCTTTAGCATGGACAGAAAAACCATGCTAATGACACTGATATTTGTCCATGCTAATGACAAATTTTAATTTAAATAAGATTATGAGCCATAATATAATCACAATGCAATAGTCCTTTATGGGGTTTTTTAAAACACAAAAGTTCTATGCAAATAAGTAAAATAAAAATTTTAATTATAAAATAAACATGAATAATATTATTTATTCTAATGACATACAATTGATGTACGCCCCTGATATTCAACTTCTATTCTTAAAATACAATACATGCTTCTATTTTCAGGTTGGGATAAAATGGCTACTTGTTGCCATGGAGAAACTTTATATTTTCAAACTATTGTCATATGTGAAAATGAAATTTTGATTAATAACCAGCTGTTACAGTATGACTTGTTTTGAAAATAGAATATGGAGGACAAACTTTAGTTCTTTTTTTATATACTATAATTTTATTTTTAAAAAGAAATTTATTGGATAAATCCTCTCCTTGATTAATTTAAAGAAAGAATAACATTTGTTTCCTTTTATAAACATGATATTAACTCTTGAAAAAGCTAGTATATACAAGGCACAGCTGCTGTGGACATCCATGCTAATGACATTTTGAACATTTATTCTGTTATTTTAAGGTGTTTTTAACTAAAAAGTGAGTAATTCTTGAGTGCAAATAATGAATAATATTAAGACAAACAGATCTAAACATAAAAACATGACAGAAAACCTCTCAATATTTTTTGTATGCCGAAAGACATAAATTGTCCCCTATTTTGAGAATCACCCATATATATATAAACTGGTGCGAATGCAATAGGTAGTATTTCATACGAAATCTACCTAACAGGAAAAATTAGAACGCGAAAAGTTAGAAAAACAGGAAAAATTAGAACGCGAAAAGTTAGCAAAACAGGAAATGTTAGAACGCGAAAAATTAGAAAGCGAAGAAAGGGTTGAAAAATTAAGGATGGAACATGAATTAGAAATGGAGAGACTAAGAGTTCAAGGATCGGCAAATCATTTTAATGTCTCTAGGGAATCTAATAATGAAAGTAATATAGAAAAATTGATCAAAAGTGTGAAAACTCTATCTATCAAAGTACCGGAAGGGACTGAGGGATGGAATTTATTTTTCAACAGTTTAGAAAGGGCATTCAAAACTAAAAATGTACCGGAAAACCAGCAGGCCGAAATTCTACTAAATATGTTAGGAGATAAGGCAGATAATCTATTAATTTATACCACTACGGAACAAATGGAGAATTATGAGGAATTAAAGGAGTTAGTTCTAAGGGAACATGAGTAGACACCGAAGGCATGTTTGGAAAATTTTAAGAAGGCTGGGAGAAACCAGAACGAAACTCATGTATTATTTGTATCTAATAGCGACATGGGAAAATTATTGTAAGATTAGAGGGGCTGACTCTTATGAAAAGGTCAACCAGTTAATTGTTACTGATAAATTAGTAAGTACTTTAGATGAGTATACCGCGTCATAAATTGGGTTAACTCACCAAGATAAATGGTTAGAAGCTTCTAAAACTGCTAGAGAATGTGACCATTATTTTGACCATAAAAATAAGTCTTATGCAGCTACGTATAAAGGTGTTAAAGGTAAAGATAGGCACGTAAACAATGAAAAAATGAGACCGAGGGAGGACAGTAAAGTTAGTAATAACTGGAGGCAAAACGGGAGTAATGAGACTAGTTCTTTTTCGGATAGGAAAATAGATTTTAAGAAACCTAGTGATGCTTCAGCGCCTAAATGCTTTAAATGTGGTTTGAGAGGTCATTACCAACGTTTTTGTAATAAAGTGGGTAATGAGGGAAATAATGGTAATAAAGGGCGAGATCCGAAAGCGGGTGTACATAAGATTGTGGTAAAAGAAAACACAAAGTTACCTAATGGAGCTATTGTGGCGAGAATATCGGCAAAGGCCGAACCGAGAACTAATGTTATTGGTGAGAAATTAAATAAACTTGAGAAAATTGAAGTTAGTGTAAATGGGCAAAAAGCAAAGGGATTGGTTGATTCTGGATGTGAAATTAGTGTTGTTCATAAAGATTTGGTACCGGAAGAGAAATTAAAAGGAGCGGGTAGTATTTATTTATAAGGGTTATTCGGTGAAGCAGTTAAATCGCCGTTGGTTAAACTACCGTTAGCTATTCCGCAATTCGGACAAACTAATATAATTCATCAGGAAGTACTTTGCGCAGTGACTGATAATATTAATGAGCAAGTAATTTTACATCCCGAAGTGATTAATGAGTTGTCAGGTGTCAACCGCGAGGAGCAGAAGCGAATTAACTACCACCCGCCCCCCTAGGCTTGACTTTTTGAGGGCCCCCTTTCACTCCTTCAAAGAGGTATATACTGGAAAAATTAAAACACATGCTTACTTCATTAACTCAAATCATTGACGATAAAAATATAAATGATTACGACAAACAATTTCGCACATCTGTTGTCTTTTGTATTAAATATTAGTGTCCGACCAGTATAAAAGAATATTTTCTTCTTCTTTATATTAGGAAAATTTTAGCACCGGGCCCCCTTTTCTTCTGGGCCCCTAGGCTTCAGCCTACTCAGCCTAATGGGTAATCCGCCTCTGGCGAGGAGCCATTGCTAGAGGCCCAAGAATTAGAAAGTTCGGAAATTATTGATAACTTGAATGAAAAGGAAGGTGTGAGTAACGATAGTTGTAATGTTTACGCAATAGAAGCGCCGTCGGAAAATTTACAAACTCAGAATACGGAAAAAACGGAAGTGGAGAAAGATAATAAAGCTATTGTTAACAATTAAGATATGTTTAAGGAATCCCAATTAGAATGTAAAGAATTAGAGAAAGCTTGGAAATTAGCTAAAATGGATAAGGGGGATTATTATATTGTAAATGCCTTATTATATCACAAAGAGAAATTGTTAGGCGAAACTATAGCGCAATTAGTAGTACCCAAAGTAAGAAGGGAAGAAATCTTAAAATTAGCGCATAGTTCGGTATTTGGAGGGCATCATGCAGCCAAGAAAACTTTACAGAGAATCAGGTATTCATTTTATTGGGAGGGGATGGCGAAAGAAACTAAACAATTTTGTAAGTCATGTTTAGAGTGCCAATTGACTAGAGGGGTTAAAGTAAATGATAGAGCTCCTATTTCCCCAGTATCGCGGACGGAACTTCCATTTCAGGTAGTTAATGTTGATTTAATTGGGCCTATTGATCCTAAAAGTTCACAAGGGCATCAGTATATACTAACTTTAATTGATCAACATACCAGGTGGGCGGATGCGATCCCTCTAAAAAGTTTAACTGCTAAAACCGCGTGTGATGCGTTACTTCAAATATTTATGAGGACAGGAATTCCAAATATAATTGCCTGTGATAATTGAACCAATTTCACTGCCGACTTAACGAAAGAATTTGAGGAAAGGTTAGGCGCTAGTCCAAGATTTTCGATCCCACAGTATCCACAGTCTAACGGGCTTGTGGAACGATTTAATCAGACTCTTAAACGTATGTTACATCATACTATTAGAGAAGAAGGAAAAAAGTGGCATGAACAAATACCATTTGTATTATGGGCGTATAGGGAAGTCCCAAATTCTACGACGGGAATCGCATCTTTCCAATTGTTATATGGTAGAGCGCCGGAGGGTCCTTTATCGATTCTCAAGTCATCCTGGGCAGGAGAAAATAAGGGGGCGCAGTTAGATACTACGCCAATTCATGAGTATTTGAATAAACTTAGGGGACGTTTAGAAAGAGCCGCAAATGAGGCAAAATTATCGTCCGAGGTGCAACAAAATAGAATGGCGTATCATTATAATTTAAGGTCAAAAGAAAAAACGTTTGAAGTAGGCGATAAAGTAATATTCTTAATCCCCGATTCGACTAATAAATTATATTCTAGGTGGCAAGGGCCGGCAACCATCGTCGAAAAACGAAACCAACATTCTTTTATAGTTGAGTTAGCCGACGGGAGTAGGAAGCATGTGCACCAAAATAAAATGCGAGAATTTATTGCTAAATGTAATATAGTTAATATTGTTTTTGAGGGTGATGAGGAATTTGGAGAAGTTGGAGAAATTCTAATTTTGAACCAGGATCAGGAAGTAAAACGAGATATAGAGAGGTTCGAAATAAAAGGGTTATCTAACAATCAAGTTAAAGATATAAAGTCTATTTTGAGGGAGAATAAAGAGGTGTTTATGGGTCCTGTACGACCAGCTGAAGTAGGGGAACATCGTATTGATCTTAAACCGGGGGTGGAAAGGAAAAAGCCAAAGTTATATAGTGTGCCGGTAGCTTATAAAGAGGAAGTAAATAGGCAGATTCAGGAGTTATTAGGATTAAATCTAATCCAAGTGTCAAATGCTGAAATTAGTCATCCAATTGTTTGTGTGGCGAAAAAAGACGCAACTGTTAGACTTTGTATAGACTATAGAGCTTTAAATTCGGTAACTCAGGTTCCAACCTTTCCGATGAAAGATTCTCAAGAAATCATGTATACCGCAGGGGCGGCTAAGTATTTATCGTCGATTGATTTATTGAGGGGTTATTGGCAGATTAAAATGGCTGAGGAGTGTAAACATTTGACAGCTTTTACAACGCATAATGGAACTTATCAGTGGCGTACTATGCCTTTTGGATTATCAGGGGCGGCTGCCACGTTTCAGAAAGATATGAATGAGGTTCTTCAAGGTCATCGGAGGTATGCGGAAGCATATATTGATGATGTCATCATTTTCTCCGACACCTGGGAAGAGCATTGTGAGCATGTTAGGGCTGTCATTGAAGAACTTAAAAGCAGAAATTTTACGATTAGGCTGGATAAATGTAATTTGGAGAGAAATGGACTAAGTTTTTAGATCATGTAATTGGAGGTGGAACGCATGCACCTGATGAGGAGAAAATAGGTGCAATAAGGGATTTAAAAAACCAAAAACTAAAAAGGAAGTTAGATCTGTTTTGGGATTAATGGGATTTTACCGAACTTATATTTCAAATTATGCCGAAATTGCTATACCATTAATCAAAGGGAAGGTTAAAAATACTGTTCCATGGGATGGAAGGGTAGAAAAAGCATTTAATGCTCTTAAAGATGAGTTATGTAAAGTGACGAGTTTGGCTACACCTATCGTAGGCCGGGAATACCAGCTCCACACAGATGCTTCCGACCTGGCAGTAGGATGTTGTCTTATTCAAAAAGATGAAAAGGGTCAGTATAAACCGATAGCTTTTGCCAGTCAGAAATTTTCAAGGGCTCAGCGTGCTTGGCCGAGTATAGAGAAAGAGGCTTGGAGTGTTCTCTTTGGGTTGCGAAAGTTTGAAAAATGGACCTATGGGTCTCAAATTGAGATCATTACGGATCATAATCCATTAAAATTTCTCACCGAAACAACCCCAAGATCACCCAAACTCACTAGATGGGCTCTTGCCTTGCAACGCTGGAACCTGAGCATTTCTCACCGTCCAGAAGCTCAACATTTGAATGCTGACGCAATTTCCAGGCTACATAGAAAGAGCTGGGAAGAACAACTAGTTGTTAGCCCATCAGCATCAACGACCCAGTAGTGGACAACCTTAAAGGGATGTCATCACACATTTAATTTTTTTTTCTGTGTATGTGTAAATATTTTTGAATTTTATGTTTATAATATTGTATTAACATGTGTATTGTTTATGTAATAATAATATTAGTACAAGGTTCGGTAGAGATGTCAGTAGGTAATGTTCAGACACCTGGAAATACCTATGTAATAAGCATAATGAAGAAATCTGTAAAGAGACTATTGAACTCTTCTGCTATATTACTATATGTTTGGGGAAAATTAGCCCCTAAAAGGCATATTTTCCGCTAAGGTGGGGGGTGTCAGGTTCTGATACCACCTCTGCTAAAGAATGGAATTTCCACTATTTCTCTATGTTAATATCTTGTATTGTATGGCTGTGTACCAGAATTTCCAAGGTGACATTCCTTCTTTGTGGAAAGCAGAATTGACAGATAATCCTATGCAGGTGGTGAATAAAAGAAAGAGAAGATTGCTGAGAGGCATGTCCATCTGTCAGTGAGGTATGCGGATGATCAGAAGAAAAGGAACATGTCACTAATCAAGAAAGGAATGTGGAAGGTGCCCAATGAGGGAGCTCCAAAGGGGGTTTAGGTTGGGGAAAGCAGTGATTTGAGGAAAGCAAGTCTTGTCTCAGATTAGTTCAGTCCGTACCTGGGTTTCGTACCTAGAGGGTGCTCTGTGTGGTAGAGCGTAAGGAGTGCGTTTCTGGAGAGCAAAGGACACAGACGTCCTGGTGTTTAGTGCTCTGGGCCGAGAAGTGCAGGCCGAATATACCTGTGTTGGGAGATCCGAGATTGATCTCCGATAAAGTGAATCTAACGTGCATTGAGTGTGAGGTGGAAAGTGTAATTGGAATAGTACACAGCCAACCTCTACTGTATATAATTTAATGTTGAACCGGATCACCTATATCCGAGTTGTAATTGTATATAATTGTAAATAGCGTATTTAGTGTGTACATATATTCTAAATAAACTGGTAATTCAGTTAATTGACAGCGTCAGTGTTCATTTACACAATCCTCACAGTGGGTGACCGATATCACCTAGTAATATCGGTGGTGGCAGTTATAACTACCACGGACTTTCTTCAAAGTTGTGCGGACTGAGAGGAACGTCCGACAAAGGGTATTTTAATGATGTTAAACTCTTTCGAATATAATAGACTTGACATGAACCTATTAAGTATATATATATTAAAATATACATTCTGTACAATCTGTGATGAACGAATATTTATCAATAAATTACAGGGCCACAGAGAAGCATTCCGCTAAATAAAGCCATGCAGTGAAACATTGTTTGGGGCGTGTTTTAATTATATCAAACTATTTCACATTTTATGAATATGACATACGTTGCTAAGGTGTAATAAAAGTTACTACCTGTATATTTACAGGAACACAAAAAAGATTTCGACCGCTATTCTGTATCCGAAGTGCCATCTACTATATCAGCAAGATCCGAATATTTTTAAAACTTCGTTATCGTACGAACGCACCTCATTTGATACGCTTCACGTGCAATTTTCAACTTATTGCATCCTCTGCTTCTAATTTTTATGTATACTTTTCCTAGTTTATGTTATTTATCTGATCAGGAACCATGATAAAAAAACAAATTAAGGAAAGAAATTAGATAAAGAAAAGTAAAAGAAGAACAAAAGCTCTATGTATATCCTTCTCACACTAGGCTAATAGCTGTATCACATGGGGGAACGATAGTACTGTCTGGCTCCTATAAGAAAGATTGCAGAACCGGTCTCAGGCCCGTTCTGTTGCCAAGGTAACTGATCATTCGACATTATTTTAGGGAAGTTCGGCGTTTCCTTTTCTCCCATTCAACCGATCATTCCGCGAATAAGCAGTCTTTATTTTTTTTATTTTTATTTTATTTTATTTTATTTTATTTTATTTTATTTTTTTATTTTTATTTTTTTTTGTCCTATGGATGGAATTCCCTCCCTACAAGTTTTGGAACCTTCGAAAGCAGGAAACCTACTCAGGGTTTTTCTTATCTTGGTCAGACAGGCAAAAATTTTACAAAACACGATCGTCCATTTTGTTGCGTGTTCGGTAAACAGATTTTTAGAACTTCTCGCGGAGTTATTTAATTTCTCGCTCCACTCCTATTGGTCAGTTGATCAGCGCTGAATGAATCGGCAACATTTTCCGTGCTATGCCGGAAAATTTCGGTAAGCAAGAATAGTGAGCAAAATGTCCCCCTCATCCAGGCCACGCAACATTTGCTGACTGTAACGTTGTGTAGGGGGGAAAAGTTCTGCGAAAAGAGCTCCGTGTGATAGAGCTATTACTAAAATGATTTATCGTAGGATCACTCTTACACCGGCTCAATGCGCCAAGAGCCTCAAACTCTTGTAAGCATCTCAATATAGATTTCGTCAGAAAACTATTCAGGGAAGAAGTGACCACGTATCTTGGCGTCCACGCTAGAACTGGATCTCTCTCAGCTGTCAACGAGAGAATGAAAAGAAACAGATTTACATTCCTGATCAAAGGGGCTTTTATTTCAAATAGCCTGAGAATTCATTGTTTGTCTTATCTGAGGCATGCGGTTTTAAATAGCAAGAGGCTGTCATTCATTAATACAATTTGGTTGACCATATTAAGCTATCTAACATCAATACCGTAGTGTAACTTCAACATAAGAAAAAATGTTTCCTCAAAAATCCAAGCACATGGAATGAGACACGAATACAATATATAAGTAAAAGGATAATACAGGGTGTCCAGTAAATGACTGACACATTTTGAATGTAAGTAACTAAAAAACGGTTTGAGATAAAAATGTGCGGTTTGCTGCATTGTTATCAGATAAAATAAACTTTTTCAAAAAAAAAAAAAAAAAAAAAAAAAAAAAAAAAAAAAAAAAAAACCTTCAATCAACGCTCTAAAAAGAGTTAAATAATTCTTTAAAATACCCTAATGATGAATTGTTATCTAATAACCACACATCAGATATCATGTACCGACAGAAAAATGGCTATAAGTTTAATACATAGAACTTAATATCCAGCAAACATGGTTTTTCGACAGAATATTTTTTACAAGAGATTAATTTACATATTTTTGATTTAATTTATGAATATATACATATAAAAAGTAATGAATTACTTTTTGAAGTTGGTGCCAAACAATCACAATCAATAATGATTTTTACCATTTTATTTATGGTATTAGGCATAATATAACCACAATTCTTACTATACTTACAATAGTTTGGCACCAACTTCAAAAAGTAATTCATTACTTTTTATATGTATCATCACTACATAGTATAAAACAAAGTCGCTTTTTCTGTCCCTATATCCCTATGTACGCTTAAATCTTTAAAACTACGCAACGGATTTTGATGCGGTTTTTTTTAATAGATAGAGTGATTCAAGAGGAAGGTTTATTAGGATGAGCGAAGCGAATCCTCTACTAGTCCACTCAAATTACAATTTGTCGTACGCTTTACAAAAAAAACTATTCAATATTTTAACTTCAAATTAAACACAAAAATAAATTATGATCTGTAGATTTGCAGAATATAATTTTTTTTACAGTAAAACGTTAAAAAAATTATTATTTTAATTAATTTATTTTAGATGCATTTCCAATACGGAAGCATTTTAGCAAATAAATAAAAAATGAAACGCGTATATTTTCAGAAAAAAAAAAGTTTAAATCATGGAGTAAATAATTATAGATAGAATCATGATTAATTTATTAAATAAAACATGTTTTCATTATCCCGCAAAATCGTTTGCACAGATGACACTTAAACATTTTAAAAGAATTGTATTATGGATTTTTTTTCTTTCTTTTTTCTTTTTTTTTTTTTTTTTTTTTTTTTTTTTTTTTGTAAACTGGCAACAAAATAATTGTAAACAAATAAAATTAATTCTTAAATTTGTTATATAAATGAAAAATTAAAAGATCTGCGTGAAGTTGTTGGTTCAAGCTCTTTATAAATATTTTTGCGAAGGTCGTATTGTGGCTAAATAATATCGACTCATTAATCAGAAGGATTTTATAGAAAAATAAGACTTTAATAAGTTCGCAAACACAACAATAATTATTCGTGAAAACGGCACTGCGAGAATGAGAGAGCGCTTCGTTAAAAGGTAATTCCATTAATTGAGTTGCCATTCGCAGAAAGTAAACAGTTCTCCCACGCGGAGAGAATTACAGCAATTCTCATACGCTAACATGTATAAAAATGAAGAAATTAAAATAAAATGTTTTACAGTTGAAAATTCATAGTATCAACGAAAGCAGATTTCAAATGTTTTTTCCAGAAAATAGGATTTTGAAGAAGTAACTTTCTTCAAGCTTTCTTCAAATATATTATTCTAAAATAGCTATCAAAGATTATCGGATGTTGATTACAAAGATTGGAAACATGCATATTTCAAACAATTAAAAAACACCAGTGGCTACTTGAAATTGTAAAAACATCTTTAAAAGAGCTTTTAGTTGAAAATTAAAAAAAAAAAATTGTAAAAGTTTGCTTCGAAAATATCTTATGCCAGTTTTACATCATAAGTAAAAAATTAAAATGCGCCAAAACATAAAATAACGTTTTTGTTTAATAAAGATGCAAAAATAATAATTAAAAAAAAATATTGTTACTTTCAAATATCTGTTTTATAAAATAATGCTTCGCGAATCCAAACAAAGCATGGCTTTTGCTAGTATGTATAATAACATCCATTAAATAGCAGAGAAATACTGTTATTTTTGAGGTTTTTAATGTGATGTCGTAAATAATTTCATTTTTTCTGCTTATACATTGCAAACGCAGGCTGAACCCTACCAGATTTATCACTACATAGTATAAAACAAAGTCGCTTTTTCTGTCCCTATATCCCTATGTACGCTTAAATCTTTAAAACTACGCAACAGATTTTGATGCGTTTTTTTTTAATAGCTAAAGTGATTCAAGAGGAAAGTTTATATGTATAATAAAATCCATTAAATAGCGGAGAAATACTGTTATTTTTGAGGTTTTTAATGTGATGTCGTAAATAATTTCATATTTTCCGCTTATACATTGCAAACGCAGGCTGAACCCTACAATATTTATTATGTATAAAGACATCCTGTAATTGTTGTAAAAATAAAATAAATAGGTAAAAATGTAAAAAGTAAATAAGTAAAAATGTAGTGTATGAATTACAAAAAAATAAAAAATAATACTAATATCCAATTTTCTTTTATAAGTTTACACTTTTTTAATAACTCCACCCACAAAGAAGAGAGTATGAGTATGTGTGTAAAAATTTAGAACTTGAAATTTTTTTTATACCCGTACAAAGCCTGGGCGGGCTGCTATAATCTATATCCATAAAAGAAAGTAGTGTTAGTTACACTGTCTATAACTTAAGAACGGATGGATCGATTTTTATGAAACTTTGTATGGAGTTATATTGCACCTTAGATTAACATACAGGCTACTTTTTACCCGACTACTTAAGAGGAGAGTAATGGTTTTAGTAGTTGAATTTAATGGGATGAAGTAGTAGTAACAATTTGCGGTGTCAGTAGTGACAAGGGACTACCCGAAGCAAAGCGAGGGCGGGCCGCTAGTATATTCATAAATTAAATCAAAAATATGTAAATTAATCTCTTCTAAAAAATATTCTGTCGAAAAACCATGTTTGCTGGATATTAAGTTCTATGTATTAAACTTATAACCATTTTTTTGTCGGTACATGATATCTGATGTGTGGTTATTAGATAACAATTCATCATTAGGGTATTTTAAAGAATTATTTAACTCTTTTTAGAGCGTTGATTGAAGTCGGTTATATATTTTTTTTTTTTTTTTGAAAAAGTTTATTTTATTTCTTACTTTTTAGCTCACAGGCTATCATAGCCTGAGAGCTCATGTGCCCGTCCGTTCTGTATGTACGTTCGTATGTTCGTTCGTGCGTAACGTGATAACTCATGATAAAAATATCGGATCCACTTGAAATTTTGTATATAGGTATATACTGATAAGGGGCTTCCCTGATTAGTTTTTGGAGTTCATTCGATATGTATAAGAGGGGGAACGGGGGGCTCATGCCCCTCCCCATAATTGATATAAACGTGATTTTCATGCAGAATTAACAGTTTTTGTTCAAAATTTAGATATAGGATCATTCTGATGAGGCGATTCCGTGACTGACATTAAGTATTCATTGAATAAGTATAAACAGGGGGAACGGGGGCTCATGCCCCCTCCCTTAATTGATATAAACGGGATTTTCATGCAGAATTAACAGTTTTCGTTCAAAATTTAGATATAGGATCATTCTGATGAGGCGATTCTGTGACTGTCATTAGGTGTTCATTGAATAAGTATAAACAGGGGGAACGAGGGGCTCATGCCCCCCCCCCCGCTTAATTGATATAAACGGGATTTTCATGCAGAATTAACAGTTTTCGTTCAAAATTTAGATAAAGGATCATTCTGATGAGGCGATTCTGTGACTGTCATTAGGGGTTCATTGAATAAGTATAAACAGGGGGAACGGGGGGCTCATGCACCCCCCCCATTAATTGATATAAACGGGATTTTCATGCAGAATTAACAGTTTTCGTTCAAAATTTAGATATAGGATCATTCTGATGAGGCGATACCGTGGCTGTTATTAGGTGTTCATAGAATAAGTATAAACAGGGGGAACGGGGGGCTCATGCCCCTCCCCTTAATTGATATAAACGGGATTTTCATGCAGAATTAACAGTTTTCGTTCAAAATTTAGATATAGGATCATGCTGATGAGGCGATACCGTGGCTGTTATTAGGTGTTCATTGAATAAGTATAAACAGGGCGAACGGGGGTTCTAATGCCCCCCCCCCCCTTAACTTGTATAAATGGATTTTTCAATCAGAATTGTCAGATTTCGTTCAAATCTCTGAATAGTTTTGGAAGTTTAATGGTTAATTATAAAAGAGGAGAATAACTCCTCTTAAATTGTATAAATGCTAAATGGGTTTTTATTAAGAATTATCCGATTTGCTCTGAATTTTGGATATAGGTTTTTTAATATGATAAAGCATGTACTTGATAGTTTAGGAGGTTCAATGATTAAGTATAAAAAAGGAGAAAGGGGAGAGTTGTATCCCCTTCTTAATTTTTTTTTTCGAAAGGAATTAACGAAAATACAAGGCTGTAATGTACAATTAGTATGCGTAGCCTGTGAGCTCAATGCCATCAGTTTAACTGGGCAATATTCTTTTTTATTAGTTATTTATACCGTAATACTTAGTTTAATCGGTTGGATAGTTGCGGTGTAATCGATGAACATATATGTATATATATAAAGTACATAAGCGGTAAAATTGATGATAACCTTCTCTCTTTTTTAGGTGCGTTCGTAATTATGTAAATACGTAGCACCTATTGTTGTCGCTCAGTCCGTCCGTCTGTCCGTCTGTCTGTCTGTCCGTATATAACAACGCAAAAACTACCCAACCGAATCGTTTGAAATTTAAAATACATAATTATTACATAATTTTGTTGAGTCATTTCAAATTTTATGAAAATCGGATGCATAGATCAATTACAGGGGCAATCAAAAGTATTCCGTTACATTACGGTCAATGGGGAAAAAAGTTTCAAATGCATTTTAATCGTTTGAAATTTAAAATACATAGTTATTTCATAATTTTGTCGAGTTATTTCAAATTTTTTGATAATCGGGTGCATAGATGAATTACAGGGGCAATCAAAAGTATTCAATTACATTATAGTCAATGGGGAAAAAGTTTCAAATGTATTTTATACGTTTAAAATTTAAAATACATTTACATAATTTTGTCGAGTTATTTCAACTTTTATGAAAATCGGATGCATAGATCAATTACAGGGACAATCAAAAGTATTCCGTTACATCACGGTCAATGGGGGAAAATGTTTCATATGCATTTTAATGGTGTTGCACTCATTCGAACTTAATAAAATTTATATGCAACTATAAAGTACATATTATAATATACATTTTACATAATTTGTGATGCAAAGAACATTTGTTATTGATTTACAAGGCCACACAAAAGTATTCCATTACATAATGGTATAGGGAGAACATTGTTTGATGAGCGTTTTAATTGTAATTCACTATTTACAATTTTATGAGATTGATATATGAGAGTAATATTTTTAAAACTTCGTTATAGTACGAGCGCACCTCGTTTGCTACGCTTCACATGCAATTTCCAACTTGTTTAAGTCAGTTAAAGAAATTATAATACGAAAAAATACTGTATGTTATACATGGATGTCAGGAAAGGGGTTCGAACCCACGATCGGTTTCGAGAACCGAGCTTAAATCGGGCGCTTAGACCGCTCGACTATCCTAACTGCAATCTACACGGTGAACAACGCCATATTAGTTTTCGCAAGTCTATTATTTTAGCACATTTTCACTGATAAAATACTGAGTTGGTAAAAGATCTCTGATACTCTGTGCTAACGGTTAAAAACAAAATATTCTTAATAGCATAATTAGTACTTAATTTGTAAAAAGAATAATCAGGAAAAGGCTTTTGTATATATGTATGTCAGGTGTGGGGTTCGAACCCACGTTCTCTTTCGAGAACCAGAGCTTAAATCAAGCGCATTAGACTACTCGGCTATCCTGATTGCAATCAACTCAGGGAACTTATTCAAGGTCATGTTATTTTTCACAAGTCTATTAATTTAGCAAGCACTCTTTCACTGATAAAGTGTTGAGGAGATAAAAGATCTCTGATTCTCTGTGCTAACGGTTAAATACAAAATATTCTTAATAACATAATTAGTATTTAATTTGTAAAATATATGTGTGAAAATTATAATGCGGAAAAAGGTTATTCTATACATGTATGTCAGGAGTGGGGTTCGAACCCCCGCTCTCTTTCGAGAACCAAAGCTTAAATCAGACGCCTTAGACGGCTCGGCTATCTTGACTACAATCTACACTGCTCAACAATTAAAGGATATTGCAGTTTTAGATGGATTTTGTATCTGGGAAACTTTTTAGCTGATTGATACATGGTCGACAGACATAGTAGGTTATATGAAAATAAATTACCCATGTTTGGCAGAAAAAATGCATTTTATTGTGCATTTGTGTACAAAAGGAAAAAACACAATTTGTGCATATGAAAAAAAAGAATAAGAAAAGGTGTTTTCTTCAAAGAAAATCATTCTCAGTAGGGGGTATAGTTTCCACGGGCGGCCAGCAATGTTGAACACCTTTGAGGCATGGACTCAATGAGGCTGTTAATGACGAGTTGGGGTATTCTGCCCCACTCTTCCAGAAGAGCTCTTTCCAGTTCTTGGAGAGTTTGTGGGGGTTGTTGGCGGCCAGAAACTCGTCTTCCTAGAGCGTCCCAAACGTGCTCGATTGGATTCATGTCTGGAGAACACGCTGGCCATTCCATTCGAACGATTCCTTCTTCGAAAAGGAAATCCTCCACCAGGTTTGCACGATGTGACCTGCAGTTATCGTCTATTAAAATGAAGTTATCTCCGATTGCTGCAGCGTAAGGGACTACAATAGGTCTGAGGATCTTATCCCTATATCGGCGACCAGTCAGAGCTCCATCTCGAATGATGTAGAGGTCAGTGCGCCCGTCAATGGAGATGCCACCATACACCAACACTCCTCCACCGCCAAATCTGACACTTTCGTGCACGAACGCAGGATTATTCCTACTGCCACGGTCCCTCCAGATGAAAATACGCCTATTATCCGGATGCACAGAAAAACGGGACTCGTCAGAAAACAGAATATTGCTCCATTCATTTCTCCTCCAGTTGACATGCTCGGTTGCCCACTGCCTGCGGTCGCGACGATGCCTTGATGTTAATCTAACACATACCATCGGTCGGCGAGCATACAGACCTACAGCATGGAGCCGGTTTCGGACAGTCTGAGTTGAAATCGTGGTGCCTGTAGCCGAGCGAAGGTGTTGTTGGAGAAGAGTAGCGTTCATGTTTCGATGTCTCCGAGCTGTTAACGTTAAATACCGATCTTCATTGGGCGTTGCTGCCCGTCTACGACCTTGCCCTGGTCTTCGGCCTGCACATCCACTCTCCAAAAAACGGTTCCAGATCCTGGAAATGACACTTTGTGACACTCCAATGACTTGCGCTACTTCGGCTTGAGTTTGGTCCCCTTCTAACCTACCAACAATTCTCCAAGCTTCTGAATCTGTCAAATGACTTCGCTGAGACATCGTACTCATCGGAACAAAGCAATCACTGAATGCCGATCATCCTTGTCTTCATTCTTTTTTATCTAGTTGAAAGTCAAATTTCATTCGCTGCTGCTGAAGCGACGTTTTTGACGTCAAACTCAAAATTTGCATACTCCACAGTTTGAAAACCAGAAAAATTTGCATTTGTGATTCTCTTCTTCTATTTTCGGCAAAAAAATTTCGTTTATATCTTTATTTTATATGAAACTACAAATATCCTTTAATTGTTTTGAGCAGTGTATTACACGTGAACTTATTCAATGTCATATTACTTTTCGCAAGTCTATTATTTTAGCACTCTCTCGCTGATAAAGTATTGAGTTGGTAAAATATCTCTGATACTCTTTGCTAACGGTTAAATACAAAATATTCTTAATAGCATAATTAGAATTTAATTTGCAAAATATATGTGTAAAAATTATAATACGGAATAGGTTGTTGTATGCATGTATGTCGGAGGTGGGGTTCGAACCCACGCTCTCTTTCGAGAACCAGAACTTAAATCACTCGCCTTAGACCGCTCGGCCATCCCAACTGCACTCTATGGTAGGAACTCATTCAACAGTTTTAATTAGCGAAAAATCACTAATTTTAATAGTTTTTGCCCGTTTACTAAAAAATTACTGAACCAATTTCTATGAAATGGAAGTGGTACCAATCCGAAAGTAAGTTCTTTAATTTAACACCAAAACCAAATTAATCAGTTAGATAGTTTCGGTGTAATCGGTGAACATACATTAAAACAAGTTGGAAATTGCAGGTGAACGTAGCAAATGAGGTGCGTTCGTACGATAACGAAGTTTTAAAAATATTCAGATCTTGCTGATATAGTAGAGCGTACTTCGGATACAGTATAGTAGTCGAAATATTTGTATTTCTGTAAATATGCAGGAAGTAATTTTTATTATACCTCAGCAACGTATATCTTATTCATAAAATGTGAAATAGCTGAATATAATTAAAACATGTCTCAAACAATGTTTCCCCGTATAGCATTATGTAGTGGAATACTTTTGTGTGATTTAATAATAAAAATTCTTTGCATCACAGATTGTACAAAATGCATATTTTAGTATATATTTCATAGATTCATGCCAATTCTATTATGTTCGAATGGGTGTAACATCATTAAAATGCATTTGAAACTTTTCCCATTGACCGTAATGTAATGGAATACTTTTGATTGTCCCTGTAAATAATCCATGCATCTGACTTTCATAACATTTGAAATGACTCGACAAAATTAGGTAATAATTATATGTTTTAAATTTCAAACGATTAAAATGCATTTGAAACTTTTTTCCCCATTGACCGTAATGTAACGGAATCCTTTTGATTGTCCCTGTAATTGATCTATGCATCTGATTTTCATAACATTTGAAATGACTCGACAAAATTAAGCAATAATTATATATTTTAAATTTCAAACGATTAAAATGCATTTGAAACTTTTTCCCCATTGACCGTAATGTAACGGAATCATTTTGATTGTCCCTGTAATTGATCTATCCATCCGATTTTCATAAAATTTGAAATGACTCGACAAAATTATGTTATAATTATGCATTTTAAATTTCAAACGATTCGGTTGGGTAGTTTTTGCGTTGTTATATGCGGACGGACGGACAGACAGACGGACTGAGCGACAACAATAGGCGCTACGTATTTACATAATTACGAACGCACCTAAAAATACACATGCGATGAATTGATAACCTCCTCTCCTTCTTGAAGTCGGTTAAAAATATTCTTAATAGCATAATTAGTATTTAATTTGTAAAATATATATGTAAAAATTATAATACGGAATAGATTCGGAAACTTATTCAATGTCATGTTACTTTTTGCAAGTCAATTTTTTAGCACTCTTTCACTGATAAAGTATTGAGTTGATAAAAGATCTCTGATACTCTGTGCTAACGGTTAAATACAAGATATTCTTAATAGCATAATTAGTATTTAATTTGTAAAATATATATGTAAAAATTATAATACGGAAAATTATTGTACACACGTATGTCAGGAGTGGGGTTCGACCCCATTGTCACTTTCGAGAACCAGAGCTTAAATCATGCGCTTTAAACCGCTCGGCCATCCTGACTTCACTCAATTGTCGGAACTAATTCAACAGTTTTAATTAGCGAAAAAACACTAATTTTAATAGTTTTTGCTTAATTACTAAAAAACTAGTGAACCAATTTCTATGAAATGGATGTGGTACCAATCCGAGAGTAAGCTCTTTAATTTAACACCAAAACCAAATTAATCGGCTGCATAGTTTCGGAGTAATCGGTGAACATACATAAAAAAAAAAAAAAAAAAAAAAAAAAAAATACATACGCGTCGAATTGATAACCTCCTCTCCTTTTTGAAGTCGGTTAAAAATCAGTAAATTTTTACATATGCACTTTCTTAAAATAGTTCGAATTTCGACCAACAGATGGCGCTGGTGGCGGCATCAGGCTGTCGAAATTAAGACATTACTCTATTTTCATAAGGATGAGCTTTTTTAACTCATTTCGCAGCGTCGAATCTCAGTCGACATATTGAATCGACTCTTCAGTCACCTACAGAGATAGATTTTGTTGGGTGGAAAGAGATTTAAAATAATATTTATGATTGATTAATGTCTATTATACTTAATAAAAAGCAGCAAAAATTATTTTTTAATAAGCATTGACCTTTCACACATTTATCATAACTAAATTGTATTCAAAAAATGTTTTTTAACCGGTTAACTAATTCTCTTTTTATGTACAATAAATTGAAAATATGGCATAAACACGCTTCTTTTATGTTAAAAAATCTTAATATTTAATCTAAAAATTTCTTCCATTAAATAGTATGATATCGTATTTAAAAATTTAGTGATGTCAAAAATATTTAAAGGATGAATCAAGCAAAATCTTCTTGCTTATACGGCGTGTAGGGAAATCAGATGTTAAAATAGTGGTACGCAAATAGTGGTGGCAAGTTTCCTGTCTAAAATAAAAGCGGGACAGTGACTTATAAATTGGCACATAAAAATATAATAAACCTTAGAATAAAGATTCGTCTATATTTCGTCTATTAAAAAAAACCTGTCTTAAACATAAAAAATTATAGATCATGACGGTGAAAGTAACATACGAAACTACCTGCAAAGATGGAAACCTGTCTAAAACGAACTATTTTTCATTTTTCTGAAAACCGTATTCTTCTCTACGTTATATTTTGTCATCTCTACGTCGTTATTTTGACATTTAACATATCTGAAAATTTCATTACGAAAGCCACGACAGATTTTAAGATGCTTTTTACATACAACCATTCCCTCTTCTTCCCCTGACTGCAAACGCATCTACCTGAAACGGAAGGATGCTTAAAAGGGAAAAAAAAGCGACTTACCTGTTTTTATATCCTGTAAGTCAGGAGTGCCCAGAGAGGGGTTTGGTGACGCAAGATGCGTCATACAATTTAGTTTTGGGGGGGGGGGGGAATTTGAGAAAAAGTACATTTTTGGGGAGGTGGGATTTTTAAATTCTTAATATTTCCTTTTTTTACTGTTAAAAAAATCTTGATTTTTTAAAAATCACTTTTAAATTTTTTCAACATTTAATTTCCAGAAATGTTCCAATGTTTTCTTTCTTTAAATTCTAGATAAGGACAATAAGAGCTCATTCCACTATACTCAACTCGCTATCTTTTGAATGTGCAGTAGATTATAAGTAGAATATATTTTACAGTTGATGTTCTGTTTAGGGGGGGGGGTCAATGTTAAAGTATGAAGTTTTTTTCGGGGGGGGGGGGGGGTTTGCGCCATTGGGTTTGGGGGGGATGGTCACCACTGCTGCGATTCACCCCTTTTCAAAATTTCACTACAGTAAGCATAATAGATCCTGAACCATCATAGAATCATTATAGTTCCATTTTATAAATATAAATGTTACTAAATTACAGGAACATAAGTGTTTTTCATACATAACTTTCAAAATGCTTTTAGATTTTTTTTCTTTTTAATAATGCTTTTTATTTTAAATAGCATGCATTTTCAGAATTTTCCTTCTCTTGTTTTCCTCAGGAAGAATAGTTAAGGAAAGGGGTGGGGGAGGACGAAAAATATATTTCGTGATCTATAATGCTCTTTGTAATGAAACTTTGAAATTTTGAAAAGGGGTAACTCGCAGGATATAAAACAGCTACGATGCTTTTTTTTTTCTTTTTAAACATCCTTCTATTTCACCGTAGATGTGTTTTCACTTGGGGGGAGGGGGAAGAGAGAGGTGTGTATAAATGTCATCTAAAAATCTCTCGTGGCTTTCATAAAAAAACTTTTAGATGTGTTAAATGTCAAAATATGAATATAATGTAGGGATGATTTAGGTTTTCGGAAAAAGGAAGAATGTTTCGTTATAGGCAGGTTTCCGTCTTAGCAGCTGGTTATGTATGTTACTTCCTCCGTCGAAATCATTTTTTTTTTCTATGTTTAATACAGGATTTGTTATAAATGGATTCCTTCATTCTCAGGTTTATTACATTTTTATTTGACGATTTATAAGTCACTGCCCCGATTTTTTTAGACAGGGAACTTGCCAACACTATTTCTGAACCACTGTTTTAATCTCTTAACTGATTTCACTGCACGATGTATTCAAGAAGAGTTTGCTTGATCCATCACTTAAAGTTTTTTCACAACTTTTTTTAAATACAATTTCATACTATTTAATGAAAGAAATGTTTAGATTAAATATTATGATTTTTTAACTTAAAAAAGCGACGCTTATACCATATTTTCAATTTATTGTACGCAAACAGAGATTAAGTTAACCGGTTACAAAAACATTTATTGAACACAATTTATTTATGGTAAATGTGTGAAAATCAATGCTTATAAAAAGAAAGATTTATTGGTTTTCTTTAAGTATAATAGACCTTATTCAATCATAAATCTTATACTATAATGCGAGCAAAAAATTGTGTGTGTGTGTGTGGGTAAATTTTATCTCAAAAACGGCTCTAACGATTTTCGCAAAAATTTGGATTTTACCATTTTTGGGCACGAGAAGACCATTGGGCTAGGTCACATGTTCGAGAAAATTCGATTATTGGGACATTTTGGGTCATAATGGGTCAAGATCAAGCTATTTATATCTAGAGAACGGCTGGATCGATTTTAAGGAAATTTTGTAACCAATCGTTTTTTGGCACGAGAAAACTATTGGGCTGGGTCACATGTTCGAAAAATTTCGATTATTGGGTCATTTTTGGGTCATTATGGGCCAAGCCATTTTTATCTAAAAAACGGCTCTAACGATTTCGACCAAATTTTACATTTTATCGTTTTGGATTACCAGAAGACCATTGGGTTAGGTAACATGTTCGAGAAAATTCGGTTAGTGGGTCATTTTTGGGGTCATTGTGGGTCATGCTATTTTTATCTAGAGATTTTCTCACGCAATTTTGACTAAAAATTGCATTCTATGGTTTTCGGGCACGAGAAAAACATTGGGCTAGGTTACATGCTCGAGAAAAAATTTTAATGGGTCATATTGGGTCATTAAGAGTCTGGGTCAAGCTATTTATATTTAAAGAACCGCAGAATCAATTTCATCGAAATTTTGCCTGTAATAGTTTTTTGACACGAGAAAGCTAATGGGTTCACACGATCGAGAGATTTCGATTATAAGAGTCATTTGTGGGTCATGATGGGTCATAATGGGTCATAGTCAAGCTATAGCTAAAGAACAGGTGGATCGATTTTAATGAAATTTTGTATACAACATTTTTTTGGCACGAGAAAACTATTGGGCTAGGTCTCAGTTCGAGAAATTTCGATTACTGGGTCATTTTGGGTCATAAAAGGTCTGGGTCAAGCTATTTATATGTAAACTACGACAGTATCAAATTTAATGAAATTTTGTATGTAAGTTTTTTGACACGAGAAAATTAATGGGCTATCTCACATGTTTGAAAGATTTCGATTATAAGAGGTTATGGGTCATTATATTATGAGTCATGATGGGTCATAACGGGTCATGTCAAGCTATATCTAAAGAACACGTGGATCAGTTTTAACGAAATTTTGTATACAACATTTTTTGGCACGAGAAAATCATTGGGCTAAGTCACATGATCGAGAAATTTCGATTAATGGGTCATAAAGGGTCATAAAGGGTCTGGGTCAAGTTATTTATATTTAAAGAACGGCAGGATCGAGTTTAACGAAATTTTGAGTGTAACAATATTTATACACGAGAAAACTAATGGGCTAAGTCACATGTTCGAGAGATTTCGATTATAAGGGTCATTTGTGGGTCATGATGGGTCATGGTCAAGCTATATCTAAAGAATGGGTGAATCGATTTTAACGAAATTTTGTATACAGCATATTTTTGGAACGAGAAAATCATTGGGCTATGTCACATGTTCGAGAAATTTCGATCAATGGGTCACTTTTGGGTTATTCTAATTTTATCTAGACAATGTCTCGCGCAAATTTGACTGAATTTTATATTCTATCGTTTTCGGACACAAGAAAATCATTGGGTTAGGTCAGATGTTTCAGAAAACTCAATTAATGAGTCATTTTGGGTCATAATGGGTCAAGGTCAAACTATTTATACCTAAAAATTGGCTCAATCGATTTTATCTAAATTTTGTATTTAACGTTTTTCGGCACGCAAAAATTAATGAACTAAGTCACAGTTTCGAGAGATTTCGATATAAGGGTCATTTGTGGGTCATGCTAATTTTATCTAGAAAATTGTTCTCACCATTTTCAGTATATTTTCTATTATATCGTTTTCGGGCAAAAGAAAACCATTGAGATAGCACACATGCACGTAACAACTCAGTTAGTGGGTCGTTTAAGGTCGTAATGGGTTCGGCTCATTCTAATTATATATAACAACGACTCAGTCAATTTTACCTAAATTTTGCAATGGAACGTCTTTTGTCACGAGAAGACTATTGAGCTAAGTTGCATATTAAACAAAATTATATTAGTGGGTCATATCGCTTCATTGCTGAATGCTGTCATGCTAATTTTACTTAAGAAATGGCTTAAACGATTTTGATTCATTTTATACTCTACTGTTTTTGATTACCTGAAGACCATTGAGCTAAGTCACATGTTTGATCATATGTGATTAGTGGATCATTTGGGTAAAAAAGGGTCAGGATCACGAGACTATGGCAAAAGCCAATAAGTTGGCGTTATTTGACAAAATACTGACGAAATTTGGCCGAAAAGTCGACTATTAAGGTTACGAAACCAAAACACATATTTGGCGCCAAATGAAAGAATGTGTCCAAATTTGGTTATATCTGGCAAAAAATATTGTCTTTCAGAATGTGAAGAAATTTCTTATACATTCTTAATAGTCTTCGAAATGCATAGTTAAACTAATCAGAGTCGAGCTATAAAAGTGATTTGGATTGATGTCCTTTCATTGTAAATTTTAGAATAAAGTAAAATTTATGAACATGTACATACAAACATAGTTGATTGTTTTTATAAATAATTTTGACCGAGCTGAGCTCGGTCACCCCTGCTAGTATTATTATAAACTCCTTCAATCAACAAACTATTTCTGCAGGTGAGTTGAGAGTTAAATGAATATGTCCAGTGAGATTCGACTCTGCGGAATGAGCCAAAAAGCTCATGCTTATGAAAATAGAGTAATGTCTGAATTTCGACAGCCTGATACCGCCTCCAGCGCCATCTGCTGGCCGAAATTTGAACTATTTTAAGAAAGAGTATGTATAAAAATTTACTGATTTTCTAATAACAATGCAGCAAACCTCACATTTTTATCTCAAACCGTTTTTTTTTTTTTTTTGTTGTTATTTACATTCAAAATGGGTCAATGCAGGTCAGTCATTTACTGGATATCCTGTATCATATAACAGTAATTCTAAATACTATCAGCTCATCAAAATCCTGACAGCCCCTCCCCCACTACCACCTTAACTGAAAATATGTTATATATTTTGCCTTTTATCAATGAAAACTGAGTATAATTTTGCATTAATTATGAGTTTAAAAAATTACATAAGAAAAAAAAATTTGAAAGTAATTTAAAAATTCACAATTGTAACTCATGGGACTAGTTTGCTGCTCTAAATAAGTTATATTAAGTGAACCACAATTTAAGTTGTCCAGTTTGCTAACGACACTTGCAGTCAAACATGTAGTTTTCGAGTTTTCTGCAAAGAGTAACTTAGAGTTTTATTTATCAAGATCAGCGCACTTCAACAGTTTGCAAATACACTTTTATTCATCTGTAGAAACAGCTTGTATACAGTGAAATCTAAAAAGTTAACTGTTTTTTAAGGATTAAAAATTTACGAAATGCAGGAGAATGTTTTCAGAAAGTTTTAAATTATCCTTAAGTTATATATGATTTTTTTTAATCTGTGGGAAGATGAGGATTTTCACTATGGAAAACATATCTTTCTTAGTGAAAGTTAATTTTTACATATTCCAAAGAATTTTTTAAAACTTGTTGAAAAGCTAGTTTTTAACACATGTTTTAAAACCCTTTTTTCTCTTTTTTTTAATCCCCTTTTTACTTTTAGGGTCTTAAATGAAACAAGTTGGAAATTGCACGTCAAGCGTAGCAAATGAGGTGCGTTCGTACGATAACGAAGTTTTAAAAATATCAATCTCATAAAATTGTAAATAGTTAATCACAATTATAATGCGCAGCAAACAATGTTCTCCCTATACCGTTATGTAATGGAATACTTTTGTGTGGCGTTGTAAACCAATAACAAATGTTCTTTGCACCACAGATTATGCAAAATGTATATTATATGTACTTTATAGATGCATATCAATTTTATTATGTTCGAATGAGTGTAACACGTTAAAATACATTTGTTATATGCGGACAGATGGGCGGACGGACTTAACGACAACTATAGGTGCTACGTATGTGCATAATTATGAACGCACTTACAAAAGCAACTTAGTGACATAAGTTTTAATTTGCATTTGTTAGGAAATTAATGAAACTCACAAATGCTTTTATTCAGACACTATTGAATCACACTCAGTTTTCTGTTTTTTTTTAAAATACGCAATAGATATTTTAGAAAAGCCATCAAATTTGACGTTTTGAACTGCATTTTCCGACGAAAACAGAAAAACCTGTCTAAGAAAGGGAGAAAATCGTGTTATCGCGCGATCAAAATAGCTTATAATTCGGTAGGTAATTTAATTATCATAAAATGGAAAGTTGAGTTCGATTCCAAAAACGTTTCCATAGCGAGACCTTCCAATTTTCATGTCTTTCCATTAAGAAATGATTTTATGTCAAAACGTTTTGCGCTTGTTGAGCAGAGCAGTTGAGAACACACTTATAAGTGTGTTCTCAACTGTATTCTTATAAGAATACATAAGGTGCAATATTTCAAAAAATGTAGGTTTTGTAAAGTAATAGTACAGACAAACTGATTTATAACCAAGGTTTAAAATAAAAAGAATATTGCGCAGTTAAACTGATGGCATTGAGCTCACAGGCTACGCATACTAATTGTACATTACAGCCTTGTATTTTCGTTAATTCCGTTCGAAAAAAAAAAAAAATTAAGGAGGGGAAACAGCTCTCCCCTTTCTCCTTTTTATACTTAATCATTGAACCTCCTAAATTATCAAGGACATGCTTTATCATATAAAAAATCTATATCCAAAATTCAGAGCAAATCGGATAATTCTTAATAAAAACCTATTTAGCATTTATATAATTTAAGAGGAGTTATTCCCCTCTTTTATACTTAACCATTAAACTTCCCAAACTATTCAGAGATTTGAACGAAATTTGACAATTCTGCTTGAAAAATCCATTTATACAAGTTAAGGAGAGGGGCATTAGAACCCCCGTTCCCCCTGTTTATACTTATTCAATGAACACCTAATAACAGTTACGGAATACCCTCATCAGAATGATCCTATATCTAAATTTTGAACGAAAACTGTTAATTCTGCATGAAAATCCCGTTTCTATCAATTAAGGGGAGGGGAATGAGCCCCCCGTTCCCCCTCTTATACATATCGAATGAACTCCAGAAACTAATCAGAGAAGCGCCTTATCAGGATATACCTATATACAAAATTTCAAGTGGATCCGATATTTTTATCATGAGTTACCGCGTTACGCATGAACGTACGAACGAACGTACATACAGAACGGACGGGCACATAAGCTCTCAGGCTATGATAGCCTGTGAGCTAAAAACTCAGCCCACTAGTCTTAAACCCAGGTTTTTTGGAAGGGAAAAAATTCAGGTGTTTGAATTTTATTTATTTATTTATTTATTTTTTTAGAACAATTTAAACTTTTAATTTTCTTATACATAGTACCAAGATACCGGAATTCTCCTTTATCAGAGAAAACTGGGTATAATTTTGCATTAATTAACTATGAATTAACAAAACAATATAAAAAAAAATCAAATTTAAAAATGCACATTTGTAACTCATGGAACTATTAAAGATATAATAAGTTAACCATAATTCCTGTACAACTCGTTTTCCAGTCTGCATACGACATTCGCTGTCAAACATGTAGGTTTCAGATTTTCTGCAAATAGTAATTTAGACTTTTATTTATCAAGATCAGCGAACTTCAACAGTTTGCAGCGACACTCTTACTCACTTGTAGAAACAATTAGTGTACAGTGAAATCTAAAAAAGTAACTGTTTTTTAAAGACTAATTATTTACGAAATGCAGGTGATTGTTTTCAGAGATAGAAAGTTTGAAATCATCCTTACGTTATGCATTTTTTAATCGTTGGGGGGGAGAGGGGTAGAAAAAAAATATTTTTGCATGTTTAACAAATTTTTTAAAATTAGTTTTTAACACTTTTTATCACATCTTTTAAAACCATTTTTTCCCCTTTAAGAGCACACACTAGTTCTTTTCTAATATCTCGTTCAAATTTTAATATTTTTACATGATTGTTTTTGCATAGGATAGCTTAGGACGATATACAACCGGCCTAGTATTTACTTTTTCGATTTGGCTCATGTATTTTTTATATTATGATAGTTTCAATTTCAGAACCGGTTTAAACCGGTTTTGAAAGTTAAAATAATTTTTTTAAAAAAATATGAAACCAAAATTGAAAAAGTAAAAACTAGGCCGGTTGTGGGTCGTCCTCAGCTATCCTATGCAAAAAAAAGCATGTAAAAATATTAAAATTTGAGCGAGATATTTGAAAAGAACGCTCCCATAGACTTTACATTATCATCCGGGTCTTTTTGAATACTTTTTTTGTGACTATTGTGGGCTCTTAAGGGCTAAAAATTCACGAAATGCTGGAGAATGTTTATAGAAAGTTTTAAACTATCCTTACGTTATATTTTCGAAATCGGTGATGGGGAGGAATGGGGATTTTCTGAATGGAAAAAATATCTTTTTTAGATAAAGTTAATTTTTACATGTTAAAAGAATTTTTTCAAACTAGCTTTTAACACTTTTTTAAAACCCTTTATTCCCTTTCCTTTATCCGCGTTCCTTTTTTTCTTTTAAAAATATATAAAGTGTAATATCCACCTCCCCCCCCCCCCCCAAAAAAAAAAAAAGGTTCCTTAAAATAATAGCATAGACGAGCTGCTTTATAACCAGGGTTTGAAAAAACTCAGCCAAATAGTCTAAAAACCTGTTTTTTTCGGGGTTTTCGGAAAAAAAAAGTTGAATTTTTTGGAGAACAATTTTTAACTTCCAATTTTCATGTACATAATATCTAAATTCTTACTTTATCGAGAAAATTAGGTATAATTTTGTATTAATTAAATATGAATTAACAATATATATATATATATATTAAGAAAATGAAAGTTATTTAAAACTGCACATTTGTAACTCATGGGAGTAGTTTATTGCACTATATGTTCATTAAGCTAACCACAACAGGATTTCTTTGTATGATTTTTACTTTAAGTTAAACATGCTTTTATATCGTTTCTTTCATGCACTTCAAGTCATAAATCAGTTAAAGAGAACTTTTTTTAAGAAATGAGCTTTTTAATGCTGTATTTAAAAATTGTAGCAAAATAGTAGTCAGTGTTTAATTTTAAACACATTGTATGACAGTTTTTGAGAGATTTATTTATCTGTAACAAACTTCCCTTTCTCAAAACTCAAACTAAAATCTAGTCTGCTTGAATTTCTGTAAAACCCGTTTTCCAGTCTGCTAACGACACTCGCAGCCAAACATGTAGTTTTCGGTTTTTCTGCAAAGAATAATTCAAGCATTAATTTATCAAGATACGCGCCCTTTAACAGTTTGCAACTTCACTTTTACTTATCTGTAGAAACAACTCATGTTCAGTGAAATCTACAAAAATTAACTGATTTTTCAAGGACTAAATATTTACGAAATGCCTGAGAATGTTTTCAGAAATAGAAAGTTGTAAACTATCCTTACGTTATGCTTTTTTAAATAGCGTGTGTGTGTGTGTGTGGGGGGGGGGGATTTTTAGTATGGAAACAAAGTTAATTTTCACATGTTCAATGAATTTTTTATTACTAGCTTTTGAGCTCACAAGCTATGTTAGCCTGAGAGCTTATATGCTCGCCCTTTCTGTATATACGTTCGTGCGTAACACGGTAACTCACGATAAAAATATCAGATCTACTTGAAATTTTGTATATAGGTATATTCTGATAAGGAGCTTCCCTGATTAGTTTTTGCAGTTCATTCGACCTGAATAAGAGGGGGTAAGGGGTCCCGTGCCTTTCCCCTTATTTAATGGGTTTTTCATGTAGAAATATCAGTTTTCGTTCAAAATTTTGATATATGATCATTTTGATGAGGCGCCTCCGTGATTGGTGTTAGGTGTTCATTGGATAAGTATAAACAGGAGGAACGGGGGTTCTAATGGTTCTCCCTTTAATTTATTTAAATGGGTTTTTCATGCAGAATAATCAGATTTCGTTCAAATCTCTGAATAATTTTGGAAGCTTAATGGTTTAGTATAAAAGATGGGGATATCTCCTCTTAAGTTATATAAATGTGTTTTTATTAAGAATTTTCCAATTTGTTCTGAATTTTGGATATAAATTTTTTATAAGCTAAATCATATACCTGATTAGTTTAGGGAGTTCTATGATTAAAGATAAAAAGGGGAAATGGGGGAGCTGTTTCCCCTCCTTAATTTGTTTTTCGAACTGATTTAACCCTTGAAAATGTAAGGCAACGATTAGTATGCATAGCCTCTGAGCTCTATGCCATCAGTTTAACTGGACAATATTCTTTTTATTAACACTTTTTATTACATGTTTTAGAACCCTTTTATCCCCTTCTTTCATTTCTTTCTTTTTTTCCCTTTAAAAATACATAAAGTGCAGTATAATAAAAAGTAGGTTTCGTAAAATAATAGCATAGACAAACAGGTTTATAACGAGGGTTTGAAAAAATACTCAGCACACTAGTCTAAAACTCGGGATTTCTCTTATTTATCTGAAAAAAGATATTTTTAGAGAACAATTTAAATTTTAATTTTCATATAGAATAACATATAGTAATAATAACATATAATTTTCATATACAATTTATTTTCATATAAGATTTACCTGTAACATTTTTTCCCCCACAAAACTTATTCAAACTGAAATCTAGTCTGCTTGAATTAACAGAGTGAAATCTAAAAAGTTAGCTGTTTTTTAAGGATTAAAAACTTGCGAAGCAGAGGAGAATGTTTTCAGAAATAGAAAATTTTGAATTATGCTTACGTTATGCTTTTATAAATCGATGGGAGAGGGGTGGGATTTTCAAGTTGGAAAAAGTATCTATTTTAGAAAAAGTTAATTTTTACATGTTGAAGGATTTTTTTAAACTAGTTTTTTTTTTTTTAGAAAAAACATGTTTTAAAACTCGCCCTTTTCTTTTCTTTCCTCTTCATTTTTTTCCTTCTTTAATATTATTCCAAAAAATTTAGATTTCGTAAAATAATAGCGTAAACAAACTAATTTATAATCATGGTTTGAAAAAATTTTGTCCACTAGCCCGGAATTTTCTTAGAGAAAAAACATAGAGAACATTTTGAACTTCGAATTTCTATATACATAATACCAAAATTCTTCTTTAATCGGTGAAAACTGGGTATAACTTTGCATTAAGGACAGTTGGAATCCTTGTACCTGCGATGGTTAATTAATGTACCTTTTCACATGAACTACTTAAAATATGGGCTTGAATTTTTGTTTTTATGTTTGAAACAAAGAATTCTTAATAATCTGAAGTTAAATTTTTAATTAAAAAAAGCTTACATATTCTTTAAGAAAATCTGAAGTGGAAACGACATTTAAAATTTAAAAAACAAGCATTTTTTTTTTTTTTTTTTTTTTTTTTTTTTACTTTTTATGAGTTTAAACATTTTACCTGATTAAATACAGATATGCATAGAATGTTCAAACAAAATTTCAAAGCATAATGTATAGTAGTTTTTTCAAAAAAGTACATCAGAGTTAAAAAAAAAAAAACATTTTGAGAAAATCAAGTTTAAAGTAAATAAACTTGCTTACTTCAAACATTCCTACTCCACAGAAGTTATTTTTTGAATTTGTTGTTCACATTCCTCTTGGTGTTTTCTTTTCAATCTTTTAAACACTCTTTTTTCTATAGTTTGCTGCAAACGGTCTTATTTTACTCGTAACATTCGCTCGCGAACAAGAGTTTTTAGCTCACAGGCTATCATAGCCTGAGAGCTTATGTTAGAGGTCTGCACGGGCCGGGCTGATTTCCAATAATGGCATTCGGGCCGGGCCGGGCTCGGGCCTTACTTCTGAAGACTCGGGCCGGGCCTAGTCACTAATCCTTTCGGGCCGGGCCTAGTCACTAATCTTTTCGGGCCGGGCTGGGCTCGGGCCTTAATTTTTTTGCTGGAGTATCGGGCCGGGTCTAACTTTTTTTTCCGTACGAAGCCGAGACTGATTCCATTCTTCCTAGTTTTCATGGATCAAAATAATCAGTTCCTATATGAAATCCGTCTATATGAAATCAGTTCCTATATAATAATCAGTATCCTATATGAAAATCCTTTTCTGGACTTTATAAATCAGTAATATTTGACTTTGTCCAAAAATTTCTGCAAAAAAAGCATATACTTTTAAGGCGTCATTATTCTACAATTAAACATCAGAATTTATTTCTTTTTAAAGAATCGTAGATTACTAGGCGTTTTAAAATAGAATTAAACACACACACACGAAAAAAAAAAAAAAAAAAAAAAAAAAAAAAAACATGATTATGACGGATTTTTTTTAAAAAAACTGAAAACTAAAAGTTTCTTTTAAAATGTTCATCCATGCAAAATGAATACAACAATACGGGAGAAAAAAATATATTAAACATTTACATCTGTTAAGAAGGGAAAGCACTTTTTTTCGTTCCAAAGCGATTTCGTCTTTGGAAATTTTACCATATACCTCTTTTTCGATTTTTTGTCTCCATTACAGGGAATATGGATTAATAATACTAATGATAACTGAAACATTTACATACAACAAACAAAGATTCATTTAAAAGCATAAATATCGCAGCATACGGCACTTCTGCATAAATGGAGATTATAAACAAGGAAAAAAAAGACTAATATAATTTTTTTTGGTCAGAACTCTTCCATAAGATTAAAGATCAATCTTCTGTAGAAATTCACTCGAGCCGGGCCGGGTTCAGGCCGAATTTTAAACTTTTTTTCGGACCGGGCCGAGCTCGGGCCGAAATTTTAACTTTCGGGCCGGGCCGTTATTTTTTTTGTTCGGGCCGGGCCGGGTCGGGCCAATATTTCTTTCGTTCGGGCCGGGCCGGGCCCAGGCCGAAACTTTAACTTTCGGGCCGGGCCCGGGCCTGGAAATTTCGGCCCGTGCAGACCTCTAGCTTATGTGCCCGTCCGTTCTGTATGTACGTTCGTATGTTCGTGCGTAATGCGATAACTCATGATAAAAATATCCGATCCACTTGAAATTTTGTATGTAGGTATATCCTGACAAGGCGCTTCCCTGATTAGTTTTTGGAGTTCATTCGATATGTATAAGAGGGGGAACGGGGGGCTCATGCCCCTTTCCTTAGTTGATATAAATCGGATTTTCATGCAGAATAAAGTTTTCGTTCAAAATTTAGATTAGGATCATTCTGATGAGGCGATTCCGTGACTGTTATTAGGTGTTCATTGAATAAGTATAAATAGGGGGAACAGGGGTTCTAATGCCCCCTCCCTTAATTTATATAAATGGGTTTTTCAAGCAGAATTTTCAGATTTCGTTCAAATCTCTGAATAGTTTTGGAAGTTTAATGGTTAAGTATAAAAGAGGGGGATAACTCCTTTTAAATTATATAAATGCTAAATGGGTTTTTATTAAGAATTATCTCATTTGCTCTGAATTTTGGATATAGATTTTTTATATGATAAAGCATGTCTTTGATAGTATAGGAGGTTCAATGATTAAGTATAAAAAAAGAAGAAAGGGGAGAGCTGTTTCCCCTTCTTAATTTTTTTCGAACTGAATTAACCCTTGAAAATATAAGGCTTTAATGTACAATTAGTATTTGTAGCCTGTGAGCTCAATGCCATCAGTTTAACTGGGCAGTATTCTTTTTTATTAATGTGTTTTGGTAATATAGTCCTGGTTCTATGTTTAATTTATGAAGTACATTAATTTTCTTAAAATGCTCTTTATTGAAGCAGGTTACCTCGTTATACGAGGGGTGCTATTTATATTTCTGACCTAGTAATGAAAACACAAATATTTATGATCAATATTGAATTTATTGTTTTTTAAAGTATTCTCCATGAAGATCTATATACTTTTACATCCGTTTGAACCAATTTTCGAAGCACTGTTTCCACTCCTATGGAGGTAGCTTAAACATGCGTTTTGAACGCAACAACCACTTCTTCGAGTGTCGAAAATCATTATCCACGTAATTTATTTTTGATGTATGGTTATAAAAAAAGTTATTGATTGACAAAAAAGGGCTCTATGGCTGATGAACTATCAATTCGACATTTTGGCCTTTCAGAAATTCCTTCGTTTGAGCCGATGTGCGGGAGCTCAAATTGTCATGATGAAAATTTATTCGCCTGTTATTCAGCTTTTTTCAAATTTCTTCGAAGACTTCTGGGAAATAAATAGTCGTTAAGAACTGACTGTCCTGAGTTGCTTTAATGCCAATGTCGCCACGTGACCGGTAATGTAATGCAAAAAATTAAAAAAACCAGGCAATTATTTGCTTCGATGTGCTTCTTCCTCGAAAAACTTTTGTTGAATTTGGCCCATCTTGGAAGACCCATACAGTCGATTGCTGTTTTGTTTCCAGCTCATATGCATAGCTCCACGATTCGTCACCTGTGTAGATGTTATGCACAAATTTTGATGAAGATTGAACGTATTTGTTTAAGGGATACCCGAAACCCATTTTCGGCCAAAAATCATCAAAAGTTCAATTTTGTTTTTTTTCTCAGAAAACGATAAAATACATATTTGCAAATATCCATGCAAAATTTCAGAACTCGGGGACACTTGGAATAGGTAGAAAATGAGCTTTTTAAATTGTACTCACTATAGAGTTTAAAGGACTAGCGGCCATTTAAAACGTGTTTTCCTGAAAATGACTTTTTTCATATTTCGTCTAAGTTCAAAGTACTAAGGCTCAGTGGTAAAATGATTTAGAAAGAAAGTGTTTATGTTTTTAGAATCTTAAAAAAATTTGCAACAAAAGTAAGGAGAGATATTTTTTTAACTATTTCTGAAAATTTAACATAAATTGGTAAATATGAAAATTATAACGAATTTAAGGAAATTTTTCATGCGTATTTTTTTTTTCTTTAGCCGATTAAAATAGAAGATTAAAAATACCCCTCCTTAGTTCTTTTCTATATATTATAACACTATTTAAGAAATTTTAGTAGTACCAAAATATTGAAAATTGAATGAGGAGTTGTAATTTTAAAAAAATGTATTTTTCGACAAAAAAAAAAAAAAAAAAAAAAAAAAAAAAATCATAAAAATCCCCATAAAAAATATACTTTTTAATAAAAAGGGAATTTTTTTTTTTTGCTAATTATTCCTTACAAGAAGATTCTTAAATAGTACACCAAAATTCATTACTTTAAAATCAATAATAAAAATGTTCGGTTTTTTCTTACGGATTACCCTTAACATTACCTTGCCCCAATCGACGCAAGCTTTCTTTTGAGCGTTTGCTAGATTATGTGGGCTCCAACGCGAAAAAATATTTTTTTACTACCAAATGTTCAAGCAATATCTTATTGATGCCTGTCATATTAATGTCCAAAGATTTCTCAATTTCATGGTATGTCATTACGATCTTGCTTTATCAGTTCAGGCACAACATCGATATTTTCTGGCACCACAACCAATTTTGGTAGACCTTCACGGAATGCGTCTTTGAACGAACATGGAACACGAATGAATTCGTTATACCAGTATTTTACAGTGCTTTAGGATGGTGCTTTATCGTTGTATAAAAAATTAAGTCCATGGAAGTACTCTTATACTGAACATCAACATCGAAAGTTATGAAAAATGATCGCACGAAAATGTTCACGAGTCAATTTCACTTTTTACACAGGATGAATTTTTCAATTTAATGCAAATAACAGAAATCAAACTAAAATGGCAAATCGTTCTGGAGAATTTATAGTTGAAAATATCAAATTTTCAGTTGAAATCATCAGCGGTTGCCTAGTAACACTCCTTGTTGGGAAGGCCAGAAACATAAATAGCAGCCCTCGTATACACCTAACTGAAAGCACTCTAATTGTACAAAAGTCTTTTTCGGTACACGAAACAAAATAATGTTGTGTACTGTACACTTTCATTTGGATTTTGTGTTTTTCCCATGGAGACATTTTTTATATATATCTGGATTAGAAAAATCTCGAAAAACTTGTCTCACTTTTCCATTTAAAACATGGAGAAAATAAATTCTGAAGCTAAGCAACAAAGAACAGAACGAGATAGCTTTCATTGTTTACGTTCTGGGGTCTTTAAATGGGCGTGGTCGAGAAGTATGAGGAGATAAACAAACATAATCCCTAAAATTTTCCAACTTCTGGTTGCCGTAGAAACAAAAGTAATATATCAGTAGAAAGAAGACGAGAAATGGTAAATTCAAATGACTAAAAAATCGAAAATTCGATATATTTTAAGTTTTGACCTTCCAACTGTCTCTTTTCCTTTCTTTTATTTACTTTTTAGGTGCGTTCGTAATTATGTAAATACGTAGCACATATTGTTGTCGTTCAGTTCGACCGTCTGTCTGTCCGCATAACAATGCAAAAATTACTCAACCGAATCGATTGAAATTTAAAATATATAATTATTACATAATTTTGTCGTGTCTTTTTAAATTTTATGAAAATCGGAAGCATAGATCAATTACAGGGACAATCAAAAGTATTCCGTTATATTACAGTCAATGAGGAAAAAAAGTTTCAAATGCATTTTAATCGTTTGAAGTTTAAAATATATAATTATTACATAATTTTGTGCAGTCATTTTAAATTTTAGGAAAATCAGATGCATAGATGAATTACAGGGACAATCAAAAGTATTCCATTATCTAACGGTAAATGGGAAAAAAAAAGTTTAAAAAGCATTTTAATGGTGTTACACTCATTAGAACCTAATAAAATTGATAGGCATCTATGAAGCACATAATATAATAAATATATTGCACAATCTGTGGTACAAAGAACATTTGTTATTGATTTACAAGGTTACACAAAAGTATTCCATCCCGTAATCGTATAGGAAGAACATTGTTTGGTGCGCGTTTTAATTGTTATTAACTTTTATGAGATTGACATACGTTGCTGAGGAATACTACAAGTTATTTACTGTGCAAAAGAAAGCAGATGGTATTTACAGCTCACACAAAACATTTTGGCTACTATACTGAATTGGAAACACTTGGTAATATTAATTCAAGACCTCGATAATTTTTTGAGTGCGTCTGAATTTTATAAATAGCTAGCACCTATATTCGTCTTTCAGTCTGTCAGTCCTTCCGTCCATCCGTCTGTCTGCCCGCATATAACAAAGCAAAAGCTCCCCAGCCAAATCACACCATACTTAAAATATGTAATTTTAGCGTGATTTTGTTGAGCCTTTTAAATTTTATGAAAATCGGATGTATAGTTTAATTAGAGGGACAATCAAAAGTATTCCATTACATTATGATCAGTAGGAATTACAGTTTCAAGAGCATTGTAATGATGCTAAACTCTTTCGAATATAATAGAATTGACATGAGCCTATGAAGTATATATGCATACTAAAATATACATTCTGTACAATTTCTGATGCAAAGAATATTTATTATTAAGTTTCATGGCCACACAAAAGTACTCCACTGCACTTTTAATTTAATTACACACTTTAATTACTTACTAACTGCCTCCCCCACCGATTTATAAAAATGTAACATAAGGACAATTCAAAACTTTCTAGTTTTGAAAACATTCTCCTGCATTTCGCAAATTTTTAGTATTTAAAAAAAAAGTAACTTTTTAGATTTCACTGTACACGAGTTGTTTCTAAAGGGGAAAAAATGTAGTAGCAAATTGTTAAAGTGTGCTGATCGTGATTAAAAAAAAAAATTAAATTATATTTTGCAGAAAAACCGAAAACAACATGTTTGACTGCGAGTGTCGTTAGCAGACTGAAAAACGAGTTTTAGAGGAATTCCAGAGACTAGATTTCAGTTTAAATGAGTTTGTGTGTGTGTGTGTGTGTGGGGGGGGGGGTGTTACAGATAAATCTTATTAAAAATAGTATATGAAAATTATATCTTATTACTATATGTTACTGCATATGAAAATTAGAAATTTAAATTGTTCTCCAAAAATACTTTTTTTTTATTTATTTCAGGTAAATAAGAGGAATCCCGAGTTTTAGACTAGTGTGCTTAGTATTTTCAAAATCTGATTATAAACCTGTTTGTCTATGCTATTATTTTACGAAACCTACTTTTTTTAAATATTTCACTTTATGTATTCTTAAAGAGAAAAAAAAAGAAAGGAATGAAAGAAGGGAATAAAAGGGTTCTAAAACATGTGATAAAAAGTGTTAAAAGGCTAGTTATAAAAAATCCGTTGAACATGCAAAAATTAACTTTATATTTCCATACTAAAATTCTCCCTCCTCCCCCCCTCCCCCCCCCCCCACACACGATTTCTAAAAACATAAGGTAAGGATAATTTAAAACTTTCTATTTCTGAAAATATTCTCCAGCATTTTGAAAATTTTTAGTCCATAAAGAACAGTTAATTTTTTAGATTTCACTGAACACGAGTTGTTTCTTCAGATGAGTAAAAGTGTGGTTGCAAACTGTTAAATTGCGCTTATTTTAATAAATTAAAGGTTAAATTACTCTTTGCAGAAAAACCGAAAACTACATGTTTGGCTGCGAGTGTCGTTAGCAGACTGGAAAACGGGTTTTACAGAAATTCACGCAGACTAGATTTTAGTTTGAATGAGTTTCGAGAAAGAGAAATTTGTTACAGACAAATCTATGAAAAATTGTCATATGTGTTTCAAATCATTTAAAATTAAACACTGACTTTTGTGACAAGTTAATTTAACATTTAATACTGTTGCAGTATATAGGTAGCAAATTTTGAACAATTTTCATATACATTATTATAAATCTCATTTCTTAAAAAAAAAAAAAAAAAAAAAAAAAAAAAAAATTCTTTAACTGATTTATGATTTGATAGGCATGAAAGAAACGATATAAAAGCATGTTTAACTTAAAGTAAAAATCATACAAAGAAATCAAGTTGTGGTTAGCTTAATGTACCTCTAGTGCATCAAACTAGTCCCATTAGTAACAAGTGTTCAGTTTTAAATAACTTTGATTTTTTTTAATATATATATTTTGTTAATTTATGTTTAATTTATCAAAGTTATACCCAATTTTTTCGATAAAGAGAGAACTTAGATATTATGTGCATGAAAATTAGAAGTTTATATATTTTTTTCAAAAAACTCAAAAACTCTTTTCTTTTTCAGAAAAATCCGGGTTTTAGACTAGTTGGCTGAGTTTTTTCAAACCCTGGTTATATACCAATTCGTCTAAGCTATTATTTTAAGGGACCTTTTTTGAGGGGGGGGGGATACTGCACTTTATATATTGTAAAAAGAAAAAAAAAGGGAGAACGTTATATAGGAAAAGGTAAAAAAAAAAAGGGTTCTAAAAAAGTGTTAAAAAGCTAGTTTTAAAAATTTCTTTGAACATGTAAAAACTGATTTTATATTTTTCCCACTCTAAAAATCACCATCCCCCCACCGATTTAGAAAAATATAACGTAAGAATAGTTTAAAACTTTCTATTTCTAAAAACATTCTCCTGCATTTCGTGAATTTTTAGCCCTTAAAAATCACTGTACGCGAGTTGTTTTTACAGATGAGTAAAAGTGTAGTTGCGAACTGTTGAAGTGCGCTGATCTAGATAAATAAAAGTCTCAATTACTCTTTGCAAAAAGCTAGAAAACATTATGTTTGACGGCGAATGTCGTTAGCAAACTGGAAAACGAGTTTTAACTGTGGTCAGTTCCATGAGTTACAAACGTGCATTTTTAAATTACTTGATTTTTCTTTTTTATATATATATTTTGTTAATTCATACTTAATTAATGTAAAGTTATACCCAGTTTTCATTGATTGAGGAGAATTTAGGAATCTTGGTACTTTAACCTCTTCAGACCTGAGGTACACAAATGTGTACCTCCATTCTTTTCCTCATAAAAACTAAACTGTTCGAATTTTTTGAATTTTTACTTTACTTCTATACAGCTGAGTGTTTTTTGCGCTAAAAAAAAAAAAAAAAAAAAAAAAATTGAGTGTAGATTTTGCCATTGCAGAATTCAGTTTCGCCTCCGATTAAAAAAAAAAAAAAAAAAAAAAAAAAAAAAAAAAAAAAAAAAAAAATCGATACAGGTCTTTTAGAAGGGCAACCCCGTTTAGAATGCAATGAACTATCTTTATTTTTCTTGTGTTTATCAATATAATAGCAAACAGAACGACGTGAAATACCCAACTGATTAGCAATTTCTCTCTGAGACATTGGAATTGCGGAATAATAAAGAGATACAATTTGACGTGCTACTTCTTCATTGACTAGATTCATCAAAAACGAATTCTTTCTTTAGTTTAAACACTTTTTATAGACTCTGAGAAAAAGGAAATGCATTTTAACAATAAAATTGTATGAATGCCTCGTTTTAACAGCCAGATTACGAAACTAATCGTAAGAGAGCCACCGTAATACTTACCCATCATGGATACGCATTGTATAATATGTGAAAACTATTTATAAAATGCATTGCAATTCCAAGACAAAATTTAAACGTATATTTAAATATTCTTAATATACATAGTAATGTTCCATTAATGAATTGCTGATGAATCCATTTCGACAAATTATGTAAAATACCAAACTATACACAAGTAGTACCGGAATGCGTAAAAGAAACATCCTTATAACTCTAAAAGCAATAATCATGTTAACTAACAGTTTACTGCGTCAGATTAAGTGTCTCATTTTCAATTAAAACACATCTTTGAATTGAAATTTGAAGAAAATACAGGGTCATGAAAAATCGAAGAATGTGGAAAACAGGATTACAAATATCTCGGCAACTATTTATTCAACCGACTTCGTTCTTGATGCAAAATTTGTGTTATTTTATTGCCTTTTACGTCCTTTTATTAAAATAAAAAAAATCGAAAATTTTTATATACATTTCATCAGAACGAATTGTTCGAGAGTCCGAAAAAGATAATTCCGGATAATCGAGGTTACTGATATTAAATAGGCTTCGTCCTATTCTCACTTACTAAGTACATACAAAGTTTTAAGTCTTTATATCCACTTGTTCGTGAGATAGAGCGTTTACAGACCGATAGACAGACAGACGGACGGCAATTTTTTTTTCTAAAAATACGTTTTTCGGAATTTTCTGTATCTGAAACGTGTAAATCCGTCAAAAAATTTTTTTTTCGATTTTCAAAACGATTGCAAGACTTACCCTATACTGCGTATGATAGGTAAGTAAAAGTGGGCCACAATTTTTGACATGACACTTTTTAGCTTTTATGAAAGAAATAGCATCGAAGGCTAAAAAAAAAAAACCAATTTCATTTTTACTATGACATTATTTTCACTAACTGAAGTCATCTGAAAGTAAAATCTCAGTGTCCATAATGAAAAGAAATATTGAAATGTAATATCGTTATGAGTAAAAATGCGATGTTTTAAATAGTGACGTCATTTTCTCTTCAAATGTTTTTTAAAAGTTACTGTTATTAGTAATATGAAAAAGGCGTCCGTAATAATATTGTAAATCCCATTTATCTGGTTGCTGAATGGCATCATTTTCCTCATTTGAAAATTTTCTTATTTTGCTTTAGACATTAATTTTTATCATAAATTATTTTCTGTTATTTTATTTACATTTATAATATTATTTCTTAGTAAATATTTTTTTTTACATCAATTAGTGCATAATTATACGCAATCCTTTTATTGTGGTTAAATTTTACGAAAACAATTAACTTTTTTCTTTTAAATGCGAGGACATGTTCACTGATGAGATCAAGCTTCTGAGTACGGAAAATAAATTTTTATTATCGAAAGAAAAGCTAAACTGAGTTGCCACCATTTGAAGAAATATCGTAAAAAAGCATTTAAAATTAAAAATAAAATATAAAAATGGAAATAAAATAAAAAATAGCTAAAATGGGCACAACTACAAATAAATAGCTTTCATTTAAAAAAAATAATTATCAAAATCGGTTCAGTAGAAAATTCAAGGCTGATGACACGAATGATCACACACATGATCACACTAGAAACATGAAACTTGCTGAGGTGATCTTTGAAGGGACGCATGAAGTGCCGTGTGGTGTCATTTTACGCTCAATTCAATAGAATTTGATTTATAAACAATTACCTTATCAGTATAATCCTTTTTTTCGTTCCCAGATCTCCGCTTTCGGAAAAATGGGTTCGAAATGCCGTTTTTGATTACTTTTTTTACAATATTTTCTGCATTTATCAAAGAATTGACAATCACGGCACCTTGTGTACTTTTCAAATAAGAGATTTTGTAAGTTTGGTGCATTTGAGAGCAAAAATAAATTCAAAAGTAAATCGGAAAATAAGCAGTTTGAATCGAAATACACCCTTAAGGATGTTCTCAGCTGTTCTGCTCAACAAACACGAAACGTTTTGACACAAATTCATTTTAGGTAGATTTCGTATGAAATACTCCTATTGCAATGGCTCCTATGTTGGAATTTCTGAAAAATTTTGCAGATCTATACCGATCACGACCCCTAGACCCTAAAACTACCATTAAGTAAAAAAGTTTATATATCGGTGTATATCACTTTCTTCTGGACACGATAACTTCCATAATTATGCTCAGATCTTCTTCAAACTTTTACATAAAATCAAGGGGCATAAAATCTCGGTTAAGTTCGTTAATGGGCAAAATCGGACCAAGGGGGTGGAAGTTAGGAGGGTTTTTGTGAAAACAGGAAAAACGCGATAACTTCTAAATTAAATTAGATATCGAATCCGTTTAAAGTTTATATTACTTCTAAAAAATGGGTCAAAATATTATGCATGACAGATTTTTGATAAAGTTAAAAATGAGCTCAAGGGGCAAAAAAAACAGGGTTTTTGGGAGAAGAAAAACCATAACTTCGTCAATTTATTCGATATCAAATCCAACTAAATTTTTTATAAATGTTCTCAAAATTATCTAAAACTTTTGTGCTTACAAGTTTTTGATAGGAACAACATTTACCGATGAAAAAAATTAAAAACGAAAAGATAAAGGGGGGTGGAAAAGGAAAAAAAAATCTATAACTTACTCAATTCTTAAGCAATCAAATCTAATTAAATTTATTTTACATCTTCTGAATAATATCTACGACTTTTATATTTACAAGTTTTTCATAGGACCAATTCTTATAGCAAAAATAAATTAAACAAAAATAGGAGTTGGAGAAAATACTCAAATCCAAACTGCTTATATTCTGAATCAGTTTTAAGTTCACTTTTAATTTTAAACGCATCAAAATGGCAGATCTTCCTACTTAGGAACTGTATACGTGACTTATTAGCCAGTTTTTTTGATAAAGTCAGAATATTTTTCAAAAAAGACTGCCAAAAACGATATTTTGAACAGAATTTCCCAAAGTGATGGTGATTGAAAAAATTGAGGGAGTATAACAAATTGCATTTTTTCTGACTCATTTTCAAATCCATTTTTGTTCTCAAATACATCCATTTTACAGGTTCTCTTATATAGGAACTATATAATGTGATGGATTTGCCAGTTCTTTGATTAAGGCAGAATATATTTCAAAAAAGGCTGCCAAAATGGGCACTTCGCACAAAATTTCCCAAAGCTATCATGATTAAAGAATTGAGGATGTATTCAAATAACAAATTGGTTATTTTATAACTGACTTTTAAATTCAATTTTGCTTTCAAACGCATTCCATTGACAGTTATTTGTTATTTAGGAACTGTGTAATATGCCGTATTGGTTAGTTTTTTGATAAAGGTTATATATGTTGCGGCCAAAACCCGGAGCTTGGCCAAATCTAGAACTGGCCGGCCAATACCCGAACTGGCCAAGCTTCCTGGCCAAAACCCGAAATGCATGAAATGAATATCGTGTTTCGGGTTTTGGCCGGCCAATTCGCGAACTGGCCGGAAAGCCTTGGCCAACTGTATTCAAATAACAAATTGGTTATTTTATGACTCATTTTTAAATTCAATTTTGCTCTCAAAAACATTCAATTGACAGTGTTTTATTATTTAGGAACTATATAATTTGCGTATTGGTCGATTTTTTAACAATAAAGTCAGAACGTATTTCCCGTCGGCCTAACCATTCGGAGTTTTCCGTGGTTTTCTTCGAACCTTGCGTAAATACGGGTTAGGTTCCCTTAGAAAGACCCCCACGGAGGGCATTCCAACCCCTTAGGGCCTATATCCCATAGTGTAGATAATTGGCCGACATACATACAGCAGCAGAACGTATTTCAAAATATGTTGTCAAAATGGACATTTGAGCCGAATTTCGCTTAAGATGATTTTGATAAAAACCAGTTCTTATATAAAAATAAATTAAAAATTTTTCAAAAGCGGCCAAAGAAAATTGTTAAACTGGATTTATCTCTAATCATATTTTATTTTTTGTTGCTGAAATGAACACTTTTCGAAATCTACCTCCGCCTATAGGCCAAGCCGACAGGGATTTTTGAATGGACATGGAAATTAAAAGACCTGACTATGGAATCGGTTTGAAATAGAACTCAGTTTTCCATTTTATGATAATTAAATTACCTACTGAATTATAAGCTATTTTTATCGCATGATCACGATATTTTTTCCCTTTTTTCGGAAAATGCAGTTCAAAGCGTCAACTTTGATGGCTTGTTATAAAATATCCATTACGTATTTTAAAAAACAGTAAATTGAGTGTGATTCGATAGTTTATGAATAGAAGTTAATTTCAGTTAGTTTCATGAATTTCCGAAAAAAAAAAAAAAAAAAAAAAAAAAAAAAAAAAAAAAAAAAAAATGTCAAAAAGTTGTTTTTTTTTCATTGCATAACACCCTAAATGTGTTTTTTCTCTGTAGTATGTAGTGGAGATTAGATTCATCTGTACACGAGTTGTTTCTTCAGAAATAAGAATGTACTTGCAAACTGTTGAAGTTCGCTTATCTTGATAAATAAACTTTTGGGCGATTTCTGCTGCACCTTTTTCGAGATGTAATTCTGGAAATAAAATCATTTTAGCAAGATTTTTTTTTTTTTTAACGGGAGTGGAGAAGGGTTAACAGATAAAACAATAAGAATAATATTTGTTTTGGAATATTAATGACTATACTTCACGTAAGTTGATCAGATATGTTTGGATTAAAACCACTAGTATTTTTCATACTTTCAAAGTTAAAAAAAGCAATCATATATGCAGTTACATTTAATTTCATTGTGTAGCTATAGCTGTTAAAGTGACACTTAAATTACCAGAGTTTGACACCAGTGTATAGATGGAAAACTTTTTCCATCTCTTTTCTAAATTTCCACTTTGTAAAACTCGTTTTCTACTAATGACACTAGCAGTCAAACATATAGTTTTGGATTTTTCTGCGAAGAATAATTTAAACTTTTATTTATCAAGATCAGCGCAATTCAAAAGTTTGCAACAACATTTTACTCATCTGTAGAAACAGCAGGTGTGCAGTGAAATCTAAAAAATAACCGTGTTTTAAGCTTTAAAAATTTACGAAATGCAGGAGAATGTTTTCAGAAATAGAAAACTAATTTATGTTAAATTATTCTTACGTTACGCTTTTTGAAATCTGTGGGATTGCAGATTTTCAGTATAAAAAAGTATCTTTTTTAGAAAAAGTTATTTTTTACAGACTAGCTGCTTTTTCTTAACACTAGCTGCTAACACTTTTTATCAAATGTTTTAAAACCCTTTATTCTCCATTTCTTTTTTTCTTCCTCTTATTTACTTATTTATTTATTTTCTTTAAGGTTGTATTCGAAAAAACGCTTTTCCACCTTCAACAGCTCGAAATTTTTTGATACAATTTCAGACACATTTTTGAAAATAAAAACATGAAATTTGCTAAGGGGATTTTTGAAGGGATATATAAGGTGCTGTGTGATGTCTTTTTACGCTCAATTCATTAGAATTTGATTTATAAGCAATTAACTTCTCAGGGAGACCCTTCTTTTCGTTCCCAGATCTCCGACATCGGAAAAATCGGTTCAAATTGCCGTTTTTGATTGCTTTTTTTGCAATATTTTGTACACTTATCAAAGAATTGACCTTCACGGCACCTTGTGCACTTTCTAAATAAGAGAATCTTCGAGTTTCATGTGTTTGAGAGCAAAAGTGAATTCAAAAATAAATCGGAAAACAAGCAGTTTGAATCGAAATACACCCTTAAGAATACATAAAATGGAATATTCGTATAAAATTAGGTTTCATAGAATAATAGCTTAGACAATTCATAACAGATTTTAGAAAAACGCAGCCCTTTAGTCTAAAACACGATTTTTTCCCTAATGTTTTAAAGAAAAAAAAATAGGAAGAAAAATAAACCTGGTTTTAGAGTTTTTTGCAGAATAGTTTAAACTTCTTATTTCCATAGACATAATGCCTACATTCTCCTTTAATAAGTGAAAATTGGGTATAATTTTGCATTAATTATGATTTAACAAAAAATACATAAAAGAAAAAAATCTAATTTAAAAATGCACATGTGTAACTCATGGGACTAGTTTTTTCTGCTTTAAAGATATGTTAAATGAACCATAACTGGATTTATATAATTCTTAAGTCAAAGATACTTTTATATCGCTTATTTTATTCACTTCAAAACAGAAAACAGTTGAAGACAACTGTTGATTTTTTTTTTTTAAAGAATTGATATTTGCCGAAACGTCAGTGAAGGCTTACTTTGGAGACACGAAATTTTTTTGTGACTGTCTTTCTGTCAGTCTGTCAGTCAGTCTGTCAGTTTGTCAGTCTGTCTGTTCCGCGATAACTACCGCAAAAAACATTCGATTGGCTTGAAATTAAGTGGGTATGTTAGTGAGGCACTGGGATTAAGCTGTATAGTTTTATGTAAGATTTGATTCATTCGTTCGGAAAATATAGAATATTTTATTTTGCGCAATAATGCTTTTCTATGGGAATTCCAATGATTTTTATTATTTTTTTTTTTCTTGAGAAAAAATGTCACATTTCATTAATGGAATTCAATGATAAATGGATACTGAAATTTACCAGTTAAATTATTCGTATTGTTTTGAAATTTTGTCTACACATTTCTCAGATTTTTTAAATTATTACTGTAAATTTTGGAGATTTTTTATAAATGTGTTCCAATAATATAAACTAATTTGTTTTAGAGATTTACTTATTTCAAATGTATTTATTTCATTTTCTTTATTTTCTCTTAATGGTTTCTAAGCAACCATTCATCATATTCCTTATTTTTATAATGCTATAAATTTGAATGCGTGTACGAAAGTTTAAATGAAATCAACGTCAAAACTGATGAATTAATGTGTTCGTATCTGTGTATAACTGTAACATAGACCAGAAAAGAACATAGGCTATGTTTTATTAATTTTATTCACATATTTTCCTTAATAATTCAAAATTTCCTTCTTTTTCATGGAGAATCAATAGCGATTTTTTAGATAAAATTTAATCAATTTCCTTTATCGTTGCCAAAAAAAAAAAAAAAAATCAAAATATGGAATATTTTTTCAACGGCAATAAGTTTCAACTGAGCAATTTCCATTCGAAAAATTAAACTAAGAAAAAATAAATATGACGTCAGAATTAAAATAAAAATATAGTACTTTGTTAAATATTAAACAGGGAAATTTGTTTCGTTAATAAGAATTTTTCTGACAAAAAGGGGGCATAATTAGAAGTAACAGAAATAAAAAATAATTATATTTTTAACAATTATTTCACCTGATAAAATTTGACGTCATAATTGAAATAAAACAGGTGTTTTATAATAGTCGTAAAAAGCGTAGTTTGAAAATTTTAAATTACAGTTTCCAGGAAGTTGAATATTACCCAAAGTGTTTTTTTAAAAAAATGATGTGCAAAGCTGACGTTGAGGCTTCTGATCTGCAGATTTACTAGTTATCATAATGTATTTGAAAAATTTAGCAAAATTTGTTACCTATGTATTGCAATAGTATTAAATATTAAATAAGCTTATCATAAAAGTCCGCGTATAATTTAAAATGATTTAAAACACATATTGTACGTCAATTTTTTGTAAGATATAACTAACTTTTTTTCTTTTCACAAAACTCATTCAAACTAAAATGTAGTCTCCTTGAATTCTTGTGAAGCGCGTTTTCCAGTCTGCTAACAACATTCGCAGTCGTGTAGGTTTCTTTTTCTTTTTTTCAAACAATAATTTAACCTTTAATTTACTAAAATAAGCGCAATTTAACAGTTTGCAACTACACTTTTACTCATCTGTAGAAACAACTCGCATGCAGTGAAATCTAAAAAGTTTACTGTTTTCTTTTAAGGACTAAAGATTTACGAAATGCAGGAGAATGGTTTTAGAAATAGAAAGTGTTAAATTAACCTTAGATATGCTTTTTTAAATCGATGGGGGATGCGAATTTTCAGTATAGGAAAAATATCTGTAAAAAGTTATTTTTTACATGTTTAACGAGTTTTTTTAAACTAGCTGTTTAACACTTTTCAATTAATGTTTTAAAACCTTTACCCCCCTTTCCTTTCTTTCTTTTCTTTTTTTTAGCTCACGGGCTGTCATAGCGTGAGAGCTTATGTGCCCGTCCGTTCTGTATGTACGTTCGTACGTTCGTACGTTCGTGCGTAACGCGATAACTCATGATAAAAATATCCGATCCACTTGAAATTTTGTATGTAGGTATATCTTGACAAGGCGCTTCCCTGATTAGTTTTTGGAGTTCATTCGATGTGTATAAGAGGGGGAACGGGGGGCTCATGCCCCTCCCCTTAGTTGATATAAATGGGATTTTCATGCAGAATTAAGTTTTCGTTCAAAATTTAGATTAGTATCATTCTGATGAGGCGATTCCGTGACTGTTATTAGGTGTTCATTGAATAAGTATAAATAAGGGGAACAGGGGTTCTAATACCCCCCCCCCTTAATTTATATAAATGGGTTTTTCAAGCAGAATTTTCAGATTTCGTTCAAATCTCTGAATAGTTTTGGAAGTTTAATGGTTAAGTATAAAAGGGGGGATAACTCCTTTTAAATTATATAAATGCTAAATGGGTTTTTATTAAGAATTATCTCATTGGTCTGAATTTTGGATATAGATTTTTTATATGATAAAGCATGTCTTTGATAGTATAGGAGGTTCAATGATTAAGTATAAAAAAAGAGGAAAGGGGAGAGCTGTTTCCCCTTCTTAATTTTTTTTCGAACGGAATTAACCCTTGAAAATATAAGGTTTTAATGCACAATTAGTATTTGTAGCCTGTGAGCTCAATGCCATCAGTTTAAGTGGGCAGTATTCTTTGTTCTTCTTTAAAAATACATCAAGTGCAATATTCCAAAAGAAATAGGTTTCATAAAATAGTAGCATAGACAAAATGGTTTATAACCATGTTTTTAAAAATTTAGCCCATTAGCCTGGGTTTTTCTGAGGTAGAAAAAAAATGGAGAATGATCTAAATTTCTAATTTTCATATACATGATATCCGAATTCTACCTTTATCAGTAAAAACTGGATATAATTTTGCATTTATTGAGTATTAATTAACAAAAAATACGCACACAAAATATAATTTAATCAGTGGCGCAGCCAGAATTCGGTTCTAGAAAGAGGGTTTGGAGTTTTTGACAAGGTGTTTGCCGGTTGTTTGAATCGCCGGTTAATAGAATCAGTACTAATTAGAATATTCACTCTATAATACTTAAACTCAAAGAGTATATGTGTTGAAAGAAATCATCATTCTTTAAGCATAGTGAGTCTCAGATAGTGATTTAGTTCAAATAACCAATTTTTACCTCACTAATCCATGTAATATGCACTTTTACAGTTTTAAGTAGAATTTTTGCCATTTAATTGAATCTCTTTATTAAATAAAACCTGACTCAATAAAGCGATGGACTCCAAAATACGCTATAACATTTAAATATTAAGTTTGGTTTTTATTCATATAAGCGGCAACTATAGCGATCTTTCTTAGCTCTGGGAGGGTTTTAACCCCCCCCCCTTGGCTGCGCCACTGAATTTAATAATGCACATTTGTACCTCATTGGAGTATTTTAGTTCACTAAAGGTATATATTAAGTTAATCACAAGTAACTGGCTTTCTTATATGATTCTTACCTTAAGTTAAACATGCTTTTGTATCGTTTCTTCATTCACTTCAAATCAGAAATCAGTTGAAGAAAACTTTTTTTTTAAAGAAATGAGATTTATAATAATGTATATGAAAACTGTAGCAAACTTTGCTACTTTCTGTACTTCAAATTATTTAACCCATTAATGTCCAAATAATTTTCTTCATTAAAAATAAAATTTTGGGTTTCCTCCACTTTTAAACGAAGAATAACTTTTATCTTAATTTATTGAGGAATTGGTCTCAAGAAAAATAGTGCTTATTTATCTTTCTATTTACTGATGTGAATAGCGCTTTCTTGCGCTTTTTTATAATCGTTCCTAAAAAGGGACGCAATGAACTAATGAGTTAATGTTAAATTATGTTGTCATAGTAGCCAATGTCAGTGATTTATATATTTAGATCGCAAATGGCGGTACTTTTACTAATTTTGTTTCTTTATAAACTCCAAAATGATTACGTTTATTGCTCCAAACCAGACCAAACGTAGAAAAGTACTGTTCGAGTTCAGTACAGGTAGCTTGTATTAAAGGTGTATTTCGATTCAAACTGCTTATTTTTCGATTTATTTTTAAATTCCTTTTTGCACATATATGCATCAAACTGGCAAATAGTCTTATTTAGAAAGTACATAAGATGCCGTGATTATCAATTTGTTGATAAGTGCAGAAAATATTGCAAAAAATGCAATCAAACTTGGCTTTTTGAACAAATTTTTCTGAAACGGGAGATCTGGGAACGAAAAAAAGGGTCATATTGAGAAAGTAATGTTCATAAATCAAATTCTAATGAATTGATAGCAAAATGACATCACACGGCATCTTATATATCTCTTCAAAAATCAAACCAGCAAGTTTCATGTTTCTACTTTTAAAAATGTAATTGTATCTGAAAATTTAAACTGTTGAAGGTGGAAAAGCATTTTTTCGAATACACCCTTAAATGTAAATAAATATAGTTTAAAAAACTAAAAACCACGCTTTTTAAGTATATCAAACTAAAAAATGTGAAAAATAATTCGTACTATAAGCTGAAAACGAAAATAGATGAAAAATACTATATTACTATAAAATCATTGTTATTATAGAAATCAATTAATAAGCAATAAATAAAATTATATAGTGGAAAAAAAGCGTGGGGTGCTCCATTTACCATGCTCCATCAATCAGTTCTTAAGAAGCACCCCACGCTTTTTTTCCACGATAATTTTATTTATTGCTTATTAATTGATTTCTATAATAACAATGATTTTATAGTAATATAGTATTTTTCATCTATTTTCGTTTTCAGCTTATAGTACGAATTAGTTTTCACTTTTTTTAGTTTGATATACTTAAAAAGCGTGGTGGTTTTTAGTTTTTTTAAACTATATTTATTTTTCACTTTTTAGTTTGATTACTTTAAAAGCGTGGTTTTTAGTTTTTTTAAAACTATATTTATATTTAATACAAAAACCAAATTAATCGGTTGGATAGTTTCAGAGTAATTGGTGAACATACATAGAAAAAAAAAATACATACGCGTCGAATTGATAACTTCCTCTTCCTTTTCTGAAGCCGGTTAAAAATAAAAATTATAATACGAAATTTTTTTTTAATTTTACATAGATGTAAATAATGTCAGGAGTGGGGTTCGAACCCACAATCTCCTTCGAAAAACAGAGCTTCAATCCGGCGCCTTAGACCGCTCGGCCATACTGTCTACACTCCATTCAGTGAACGTATTCAACACTTTTAATTAGCGAAAAATCACTAATTTTATTAGTTTTTGCCTAATTACTAAAAAAGTACTGAACCAATTTCGATGAAATTGAAGTGGTACCAATTTGAGAGCATCGTCTTTCATTTAACACCAAAATCAAATTAATCGGTTGCATGGTTTCGGAGTAATCGGTGAACATACATAAAATAAGGAGAGTTACAAACTCACAAACTCACAAACATACAGGTGAAGCTAATAAAAGCGTGGTAAAAACAGACTCACCAAATCTCCTGATTTCGACAGGAGACTCCTGGTTTTCAGATGTTTCTTCATATGCCCGACTTTTTACCTTAATATTATGTTATTTTAGAATCAAATGTATTGCTATTTGGAGATGAAAACTCTAGTGTATTTGTACTTGTTCTTTTGTATGATTGATCGGTAGTATTTTATGTGATAAACTACATTTACATTCATTATAAATGGTGAATCTTTAAGATTTGTTACTCTAACTATGGCCATATGTTGAAGTATTGATAATTTGTCTGCATTAAGACTTATTTATGATCTTTACTATTGTTTTATGTAAGTTTATGAGTAAAAAAAATATCCTCTTTTTTATAATATTTAGTCAAATTAAAAATATGCAACATTCTAAGCATCATATGCTTGAATGCATTCTACTTGTAAGGAATACATACTTTCATCAGGCATTTTTATATAGATATAGATAAAGAAATTGCATATGGATATTTCATCTTAAAGGATTATAAACAAGAGCCTGAATATGATGATTATTTCAAATTCACAAAATTATTATTAGATTTTTCACAGATGGTAAGAAAAAAAAATAATAATAAAAATAAAATGTTCATAATTTCACAAAAATAGGGCCCTCGAAGAAAAATCTTATCAGATCCCTGCATCTAAATCAAGCTGAAATGAAAGCGGGTAAAATTAATGATTTTAATTGCGAAGAAATACAAACAAATAAAGTTTAAATAAATATAGTTGTGAAAACCTAACGGTAATATTTGCCAAACTGCTGAAACTGTTATAATTATTATAGTCCTTGATGTTTCTGGATAACAGAAGAATCCATGTTTGTCCGCCACCACAGAAGGCTGCCTGAAAAACGAGTTTTACAGGGACAGAAGGCTGCCTGACAACTGAGTTTCACGAGCTCGTTGACTCGAAACTGATTCATCCTAAAATTTGAAATTAGAAATTTTTCTCGAAAAATTACATTCATAGTTTTCTTACATTAGAAAGTAAAAAAAGTTATATGACGGTTTCAAATACAATATCACTTTGCACTGAATTTTTAACGCAGTACTTACTGACTTATGATACATCTTACAGCTTGTAAATTAAGTTCAAATGAAAGCGGGTAAAATTAATGTTTTTAAATAGAAATAAATAAAAATAAAATGCAGTTTGCTTAAATAAAAATAATCGTGAAAATCTAACTGTAATATATCCAAACTGCTGAAATTGTAATAATTATTATAATCCTTGGTGTTTCCGGAAAACAGCAGAATCCATGTTTCCTTGCCACCACTGTTGGTTGACTGAAAAACGAGTTTTACAGAAACATGAACTATCTGACGCCGATTTCAGCCGAGTTTCAAGAGCCCAACTCCTCTTTCCAAATAATTCACTATTCATGATTTCAGAGGCGTGCAGGAGTTTTATTTTATTTAAGGGTGTTCTCAAATACAAAAGAGCAACTTTAAGGCCCCCGTCCCTACCCACGGAGACACTCCCGAGCTAATGCTATTCCTATGGAGAGGCATTTTTCTAATAACTCCTCCGCATTTTGACATTTTTAATTTTTTTTTTTTTTTGCATTGGATAGCTGAGGTCCCTCTCGAGATCGCTTCTTGACTACTTTTTCAATTTTGGACGCAGGTATTTTCTATAAAGTTACTTTCACTTTGGAAGTAAAAGTAACTTTATAAAAAATATGTGCAACCAAAATCGAAAAAATAATCAAGGAACGATCTTGAAAGGGACCTCAGCTATAAAAATAAATAAATAAATAAATAAATAATAAATAAATAAATAAAAATGTCAAAATGCGAAAGAGTTATTAGAAAAATGCCTCTCCACAGGACTAGCATTAGCTCGCGAGTGTCTTCGCGGGCAGGGACAGAGGCCTTAAGACATAAATATTAATTTATTTTTATTCAGAAATGCATGAAACTACCAGGTGTTGTTGTTCAGTAGCTATCGAATAGAATATTTTTTTTCTGTTTTTGTTGCACACGCAATCAATTTTTCAGAAAAAATATTGTTAAACTAAATATCCGCGCGGAAGACGAATAACCGTTCAAGAAAGGGTGAAAAAATCTTTGTCGCGTGCTTAAAATCACTTATAACTCAAGATCTAATATATTTATTTAAAAAAAATGAAAAATACATTTCGATGTCAAATCCCTTCCAGAATCAGGCCTTCCAGTTTTATATATTTCCATTAAAAAAATCCCTGTCGGCTTTTTCCTATAGGCGGAGGCAACAACAAAAAATAAAATAGAATTAGAGATAAATTCAGTTTAACAACTTTATTTGGCTACTTTTGAAAAATTGTGAAGTTCAATTGTCTGTAAGAACTAGTTTTATCAGAATCATCTTAAGTGAAATTCGACAAAATGCCCATCTTGACCGCATATTTTTAAATATATTCTGACTTTATTAAACAATCGGTCAATACAGTACGTTAGAGGTCTGCACGGGCCGAAATTTCCAGGCCCGGGCCCGGCCCGAAAGTTAAAATTTCGGCCCGAGCTCGGCCCGGTCCGGAAAAAAGTTTTAAAAATCGGCCCGAACCCGGCCCGGCTCGAGTGAATTTCTACAGAACATTGATCTTTAATCTTATGGAAGAGTTCTGACCAAAAAAAAATTATATTAGTCTTTTTTTTTCCATGTTTATAATCTCCATTTATGCAGAAGTGCCGTAGGCTGCGATATTTATGCTTTTAAATGAATCTTTGTTTGTTGTATGTAAATGTTTCAGTTATCACTAGTATTATTAATCCATATTCCCTGTAATGGAGACAAAAAATCGAAAAAGCGGTACATGGTAAAATTTCCAAAGACGAAATCGCTTTGGAACGAAAAAAAAAAAAAATGCATTCCCTTCTTAACAGATGTAAATGATTAATATATTTTTTTCGCCCGTATTGTTGTATTCATTTTGCATGGATGAACATTTTAAAAGAAACTTTCAGTTTTAAAAAAAATTCCGTCATAATCAGGTTTTTTTGTGTGTGTGTGTTTAATTCTATTTTAAAATGCCTAGTAATCCACGATTTTTTAAAAGGAATAAATTCTAATGTTTAATTGTAGAATAATGACGGCTTAAAAGTATATGCTTTTTTTTTGCAGAAATTTTTGGACAAAGCCAAATATTACTGATTTATAAAAAGTCGAGAAAAGGATTTTCATGTAGGAAGATTCAATAGGAACTGATTATTTTGGTCCATGAAAACTAGGAAGAATGGAATCAGTCTCGGCTTCGTACGGAAAAAAAAGTTAGGCCCGGCTCGATACTTGAGCAAAAAAATTAAGGCCCAAGCCAGCCCGGCCCGAAAAGATTAGTGACTAGGCCCGACCCGGCCCGAAAGGATTAATGACTAGGCCCGGCCCGGCCCGGCCCGAGTCTTCAGAAGTAAGGCCCGAGCCCGGCCCGGCCCGGCCCGAATGCCATTATTGGAAATCGGCCCGTGCAGACCTCTACAATACGTTATATAGTTTCTAAATAAGAAAACACTAACAACTGAATGCGTTTGAAAGCAAAATTGAATTTAAAAATGGGTCATAAATTAAGCAATTTGTTATTTGAATACATCAACAATTCTTAAATCACGATAGCTTCGGGAAGTTTTGTGCAAAATGCCCACTTTGACAGCTTTATATATATATATATATATGTGTGTGTGTGTGTGTGTGTGTGTGTGATGATTTAAAAGTTAGGAGCCAGAGACATCAACGCCGGGTTTCCCATTCATCGCAGAGAAGTCATGGCCACCGAGGAAAATAAATAAATAAATGTAGAGAATCCAAATAGTTACTCATTGGCTGCTGTAAGTTCATTTATTTAATCCGTAATCATGAGAAAGGGAAAAGCTCCTTTTGCGAACTATCTCTAACCGAAATATCCAAAAAAAAATATTCCATCATTTACTTAAACCAGCCGTACTCAGCCAAGAAACAACCAAGAATCTTTTTTCTCAACTCGAGGCTTCCCCTTTTAAATCTAAAAAGAAAATTTTAGAACCTTCTGTAACCTCAAACCATCATTCTTTTATGTAAACAGAATTCTTGTCCAGCTACGAGACTATTTTCCACAGACGATAAATTTATTTTTAAAAAAAATATTATTTAACCAATTTATAATCGACTCATAATTTCTTAGGCAGACGATTTTTATAAATGATTAATTTTAAGAGAAAAAGAAAAGAAATGAATTTATTAATATGCACACTATCAAGGTTGACGGAGGAAAAATAAATAAATAGATAAAATAAAATAATGATATTTTTTGAAAGGTATGGTTTTGGAATAAATTTAATAAGACTTTCTTAAAAAGGGTTGATAAAAACATAGAAGAAATCAGTTTTATTTGGAATATTATGAAATAAAGTTTTAATTAAGAATATTTTTAATTTAGAGGAATCTTTTTAAATTTACGCATACTGGAATAATGTTTTTTAAGGCAAATTAAGAATTTATATCGTCTGCATAAAGATTAACAGATTAGATTTAGAAAAAAGATTTTAATTTAATAATTTGAAGTAAGTACGGAACATTATTATAAGAAAATTAAGATAGTATAAAGGTTAGTTTTGGCGAAAAAATTTTAAATTTGTAATATATATATATATATATATATATATATATATTTACCTTTATTAAAACACTGACCAATACGGCACATTACACAGTTCCTAAATAAGAGAACCTTCCAATTGGATACATTTGAAAACACAAATAGATTTAAAAATGAGTCAGAAAAAACGTAATTTAGTACTTGAATACCTCAATTTTTCAACCATGATCACTTCGGGAAATTCTGTTCAAAATACTCATTTTGGCAGCTTTTTTGAAATAAATTCTACCTTTATCAAGAAACTGGCCAATACATCACATTATAAAATTTCTAAATAAGAAGACCTGATATACAGATGAGTTTAAAATCAAAAATTAATTTAAAAATGAGTAAAAATATAAATAGTTTGGATTTGAGGTTTTTTCTTCAACTCCTATTATTGTTTAATTTATTTTTGCTATAAGAATCGGTCCTATGAAAAACTTGTCAGTATAAAAGTTATAGATATCATTGAGAAGATGTAAAATAAATTTAATTGGATTTGATAGTTTAAGAATTGACGAAGTTATGGATTTTTTTCTTTATCCACCTCCTTTTTTGTTTTCGTTTTTAATATTTTTTTCCGGGAAGAGTTAGTTCTATCAAAAACTTGTAAATACAAAAGTTTTAGATAATTTTGAGAAGATTTATAAAAAATTTAGTTGGATATCATATGTTGAGAATTGATAAAGTTATAGCTTTTTTTTCTCCCCAAAACCCTATTTTTTTGCCCCTTGAGCCCATTTTTAACTTTATAAAAAATCTGTCATGCATAAACTTTTGGCCCATTACTTAGAAGTAATATAAACTTTAAACTGATTCGATATCTATTTTCACTAAGAAGTTATGCGGTTTTTTCTGTTTTCACAAAAACGCCACTTATTACGACTCCCTTGGTCCGAAATTGCTCATTAACGAACTTAATCGAGATTATATTCCCTTTGATTTTATGTATCAGTTTAGTGGAGATTGGTGCAGAAATATAGAAGTTATCGTGTCCATAAAAAAGTGAGATAAACATTTTTACTGGTGGTAGTTTTGAGGTCTAGGGGTCATGATCGGCGTAAATCTGCAAAAATGTTTCAGAAACTCCAACATTAGTACGAACGCAATTGGTAGTATTTTATACGAAATCTACCTAAAATGAACTCGTAAATCTGTCAAAACTTTTTGCACTTGTTGATCAGAGCAGTTGAGAATAATCTTTAGTTTGAGGGGCTTGTAACAGCGTGATTACAGTGCAATTGTTGGCTTGTTACAATGCAATTTTGGAGAAGCGGCGTATAGAGTACGCCAGGTCATTTTTAGGCGTGTTCGTAATTATGCACATACATAGCCCCTATAGTTATTCTTCAGTTCGTCCGTCTGTCCACATATAACAACGCAAAAACTACCCAACTATGAATCGTTTGAAATTTAAAATATATAATTATTACATAATTTTGTAGAGTCGTTTCACATTTTATTAAAATCGGATGCATAGATCAATTACAGGGACAATCAAAAGTATTCCGTTGCATTCCGATCAATGGGGGAAAAAGTTTCAAATGCATTTTAATGGTGTTGCACTTATTCGAATATAATAAAACTGATATGCATCGATGAAGTACATATTATTTTATACATTTTGCACAATCTGTCGTGCAAAGAACATTTGTTATTGATTTACAAGGCCATGCTAAAGTATTCCATTACATAATGGTATAGGGAGAAAATTTTTTGGTGGGCGTTTTAACTGAAATTAACTATTTAACATTTTATGAGATTAATATAAGTTGCTGAAGAATACTACAAGTTATTTCCTGTATAAAAGAAAGCAGGTAGTATTTACAAATACGCACAAAAGATTTTGGCTACAATGCTGTATCCGAAATACTGTGTACTATAGATTTGAATGATTTTAGGTGCGTTCGTAATTATATAAGTAGCTAACACCTATATTCCTCGTTCACTCTGTCTGCTGGCACATAAAGCAAAAACCGCCCAACCAAATCGCACGATATTTAAAATATATACTTTTAGTGTATATTTGTCGAGTTATTTTACATTGTATAGTTTAATTAGAGGGACAATCAAAAGTATTCCATTACGTTACGATCAACAGGGAAAAATAGTTTCAAGTGTATTTTAATGATGTTAAATTTTTCGAATGTAATAGAATTGACATGAAGGTATGAAGTATATATAAACTAAAATATACATTCTGTACAATCTGTGATGGAAAAAATATTTATTATTAAATTACAGGGCCGCACAAAAGTATTTCACTACATAAAGATATACGAGGAAACATTGTTTGGGGATCGTTTTAATTATATTAAACTATTTCACATTTTATGAATATGATATACGCTGCTGAGGTGTAATAAAAGTTACCTCCTATATATTTACAGGAACACAAAAAAGATTTTGACCACTATAGTACTCTAATCAAAGTATTGCCTACTATAATAGCAAGATCTGAATATTATAAAAAATTCGTTATCATACGAATGCACCTCATTTGCTACGCTTCACGTGCAATTTGCAGCTTATTGCATCCTCTGCTTCGAATTTTTATGCGTACATTTCCTAGTTTATATTATTAATCTGATCATTAACCATGTTAAATAACGAATTAAGGAAAGAAACTAGATAAAGTAAAGTAAAAGTAGAACAAAAGCTGAATGTATATCAATCTCACACTAGGCTAACTAAAATGATTTCTCGTTAGGATCCTTCTTGCACCGACTCGATGCGCCAAGAGCCTCAAACTCTTGTAAGCCTCTCAATATAGTGTTCGTCGGAAAACTATTCAGGGAAGAAGTGACCACGTACCTTGGAGTCCACACTAAAACTGGCTCTCTCTCAGTTGTCAACGAGAGAATAAAAAGAAAAGGTTTGCATTTTTGATCGAAGGGGCTTTTATCTCAAACAACTTGAGAATTCATTGTTTGCCTTATCCGAGGCATGCGGTTTTAAATAGCATGAGACTCTCATTCATTGATACAATTTGGTTGACCATATAAAGCTATCCAACAGCAATACCGTAGATTAATTTCAAGATAAGAAAAATGTTTCCTCAAAAATCCAAATACATAGAAGGAGACATTAATACAATGTAGTATAATAAAAAGAATAATATCATACAACAGTAATTCTAAATAGTATCTGCTCATAAAAATCCTGACAGTCCCAACCCCTCTAACCTTAACTGAAAATATGCTTTTTAGGGTCTAATTTTACCCAAACATATAGTCGTATCCGTAGCATATAATGCGTATAGAAATATTATGCACATTAGAAGAGTTCAATAGTAAATTTGCAGAAAAGCTAAGTGATCACGGACGTTAAAAGGAGTAAAAAAATAAAAAAAATGCGATTTTTTTTTTTTTTTTTTTTTTTTTTTAGAAATACAACAGGTCCTGACTTATTTAAGCACATAATTAAAATTTTTAACATGAATTATAGGAATATTGTGTGTTTGTCGTTCACAATTCTAAACCTGGTGTCCAAAATCTCTGAATTCATGTTTCGCCATTGTCTATTATGTTTTCAATGTAATGGTGCGCTCAAATATTCCCGGTTTCTAGTCCTTAATTGCTCTATACTTTTTTTCTAAGTCGTTCAACAACAGCAGAACACCTCAGTAAAATAATACTATTTTGATTTTTGTTGTTAACTTATAGTTGCTTCTGTCAGGTTTTTGATAAGCAGATACTACCAGGGCCGTAGCGACCGCCCCCCATACCCCTCATTTGGGGGGCGCCGACGAAGCCAGGGGGCCCCCTAATCGATTATATTGAACTTTTTACCAAACTTTATTTGTTTTGAAAATGTAAGAAAATACTTCTTTTAAATATTTTTTTTTCAAATTAACCTTTTCTTATCCAGGGGCATGCGTGGCAGTTTCCCAAGGAGCCTCTTTTTAAGGGGCCCCCAATAAACAGGATTTCCATTAAAGGATGTCAAATGCTTAAAATGTGCCAAAAGTGACCAAAATTCATATGGTCTCCTTTTCCTCTTTGCATCCAGTATTCCCTCAACATATGCAGAAAACAAACAATATCATTAGAAAACAAATGATTAAAATATTATTACAACCAACAGGGCCCAACTTAGATTGTGAGGGGCCCTGGGGCAAATGTAGTTCGGGGAGGCTCCTCTTCTACCTTTTGGATTTTTTCTTGAATTATAGTAAAGTGTCTAAAATTAAACTTTATACTAATTGTCTGTATACGTAAATTTCATGTCAAGTACTATTCACATTTGTATACAGAATAGAACAAAAAAGATAACTTTAAGAAACTATCGAATACATTTTGTCTTCGGTTATAGAAATATAAGAACAAATCTGAGTCTTTAAAATGTTAATACACCTGTGATGTAACTATTACATTCAGGGGAGGAGGGAGGGGGGGATGGGGTTCGAAAGCAGGAAAGATGAGAAAAGAGTCCCAATAAAGCTAAAAATAAATAAAGAATTTTGGTCACTTTTGGCCATTTTTTATTATTTAGCTTTAACAAAGAATTAATATTTGCCTTTGAGGGCCCCCTCAATCGGGAGCCCGGGCATCCGATGCAGTTGTCCTGCATGCAGGGGTGTATTTAAGCAGAATTCATTAGGGGGGCGTGTATGACGATTTTGTCGACTAACTTTTTAAAAAAAATTATACCTTTAAAAGTATGTATTTGTATCTGTATGCATCTACTGAGTGTCAAAAATTTGACTGACTGATTTTAAAATTAATAACTTGCAAACGGTGACAACTCTATAATTAAATGCCTGCAGGATGTAAGAATGTAAAAATCACTCCTGTATCTAACTTAACCCTCCTGCAAGAATTTTTTTAAATAACTGCCACAATTTGTAATAGCTCAAGAGCCGATAGCATAAAAACATAAGGTATTGAGCAGAAGAAAAAAACCTTTATTTTATGGAAATGTAATAATAGGGGAATCTAATTATCCATGCCTCACGGATACTCTTTGTACCAACCGCTGTTAGACTGTTACCATTCATCCTGTGGGATGAAACCATTTTTCAGATATATGCTGAGGTATTATACTGACTCAAACTGATCAAATAATGTCTCTGTCTAGCTTCATTTTAGATCTTTTTCTTGGGTCATGTACAATGATGGAATCTTTCCAACTTTTCGTAACATTAAAATGTCCACGGTACTGCTCGATTTCCCTCACTATCTAATTATGAATATTTAACACATTTTCAGCTAAGGAGGGAGGCTTACTAATTGGTTTGAGCTCAACAAGCTCCATTTACCATCATCACGAAGACCCAGGGAGGCAGAACAACAGGGAAAGATATTTAGGCGCACAATTTATGGCGATTATGAATTTAAGTTAAAATGTTAATTATGGTATTAAATAGATTATATGTAATATAATATGAAGAATGAAAGAAATGCTTATAATGTGATTAACAATACACAGCAATAATCAAAACGTACAATTTTCTTTTTTCCCTGTCAATAATATCAATGGTCTCTAGCCAGAGATCTGCACCGTTCGGGCCAATTTTCATTCACGGCTTTTGGTCTAGGCCGGGCCTTGTTCGGGTCTCTAAAGCCCCCCACCCCCCCTCTGGCCGGATCTAACTTATTTTTTCCATACCGAGCAGAGATTGATATCATTTTTCCTATTTCTTACGGGCCAAAATACTCAGTCCCAATTTTGAGCCAGCCCATATGAAAACCATTGTCTCGACGTGGCGAGGTCCATTCAAAAGGCCAACAAAATTTAAACTGGCCAAAAAAGTTTTGCAAAAATGCATGTATTTTAAAATTGCCATTATTCTGTAATTAAATATTAAAATTTATTCTTTATAAAGAATCGTAGATTTCTAAGCTCATTAAAGTATATAAAAATTAAAATGTATGAAAACAAACCTGCTTATGACGGAATTTTGTTTTAAACTGTAAAGTCCGTTCATCCATGCAAAATTAATACAATAATATGTAAGAAAATAAAATGCAATACATTTATACCTGATACGATGGAAACATGTCTATAACGAAATTTTTTTCTTTTCTATGCAATTCCATTTTAGTACATTTTACTGTATATGATTTCTTAGGTTTTTATGTCTCCGTTGCATGGAATATGAATTAATAATATAAATGATAACTGAAACATTTACATACAGCAAATAGAGGTTTATTAAAAACATAAATATCATCGCTTACGGCACTTCTATATATAGAAGAATATAAATTTAAAAAAAACGCTGAGATAAATTTTTTTGATCGAACTCCTCCGTACAAGTAAAAATCAATGATTTGTAGAAATTTACTTAGACCGGGCCGGGTCGAACTTGTAGCTGTTTTACTGGGCCGGGCAAGTAGATTTCTTTTATAGACCGGGTCTCGGGCCGAAATTTCAATAACGAATGTTTATAACGGGCCGGACGAATTTTCATTTCAATAGATCGGGTCTGGCACGGGCCTAAAAATTTCGGCCCATTCAAATTTCTAGTTTCCATAAAGGAAAAAAAAAACTTAATTCTTCAGATTGAGACAAATAATCGGCTTTAGTCGTAAATAGTCGACTTAATGATTCAATTGTGTCAGCATTCAATTAATTTCACCTATGTCACTTCAGCTGCAGGTATCTAGAAGACAAACACCATCAAGACACGGAATTGGCTGCATAGACCATCACCTCATCGAGTTGAAGGCAGAAATTCCAGGATTCACATGTTAAAATGCAACTGGTCTTCCAAAGTCACACTTCGTGGAAACCACCAGTAGATTTGATTTTAATGGTTCATCATTGTATTTTACTGTATTAGAGGTCTGCACGGGATGGAATTTCCAGTCCCGGGACCAGGCCGAATGATAGTTATTTTGATCCGACCCGGACAGATGTATAATAAAAATTTAAAATTCGCGTTCGACCCGTTTATATTTTCACAGTTCACGGCTCGGTCCGATCTGACCCGATTCAATTTCTACAAAAAAATTCAGATTTCTCTTAGCACACAATTAAGATTCCTTTAAAGAATACTGCATACCTATTTATATAATAAATTTTCAGTATATCTTAAAATTACGACGCGTTCGCAAGACAGAAAATACATAATACCAACATTATGATTACATTCATACAAGGATTCATCAAATAATAATAATAATAATGTAGTTTAGAATACTTTTGAAGTTACATAATAAAAAGTAAATTTACGAAAATATTTCTCCGTCATTTATTAAGGCCTTTCTCAAATCCAAAAGAGACATTTTCTGGCACATTTCTGAATTCATTTCTTTCCGGAAATGCATAAGATTGATAAGTGTATTCTTTCGGAACTATGCAATCGAATGACGTTATTCATGTTTTGGTAAAGGCAATGTATCTTTGTGGAAAAAAAAAATTAACACATTCGCTGCCGACCACGCGCCAGCGCGTGATATGACGCCAACATTAAGGGGTCATTCGTGCGCCAGCGCGTGATGTGGGTGATGTCCAATAGCCAGTTACGCGCTGGCGCGGGAAAATCTTTCACTGATTCTTTGTTATAAAAAGTAAATCGGCTTGTGGGAAAAACATATTGCCTGCACTACACATCCTGAGAACAATTAAATTCAGTTCCAGCCCGGCTCGAATTTGTTGAAAAAGAAAATAAGCAAGCCTGATTTTAGCACTGCACGAGTTCGCTGAAAAAAAAAATCCAGTTCAGACATCATGTCTGATGCCGATCTCTGCAGTTTACATGCTACATTTCTGTATTGATGTTATTCAATTAGCATCGGTTGGTGATGGACATTTATACTTATTCTCACGAAAGTCATATTTATTGAAAATAGATGATATTCTATAGACTATAGATTAATCTTTTTTATATTGGGCCGGCAGACGCGCTAAACTTTTTTAACTGTACGGCTGGCCCGTTCGTTTTATTTTATTTTATTATTTTTTATCTTTTGCCGGCCAGACCCGTGTATTTTGTTTATCGGCCTCGCCCGTTTTAAAAACTGTCTTCATTTTGCCGAGCCGGACACGAGCCTCGGGCCAAGCCCGGGCATATGTAAGTCCTGTACCCTAAGGTATTAAATCATGGACGACTGCGAGCAGGAAAAGACAATAATAAACCTACCAGTTAACCACTAAAATAGAGTTTTGCAGGTGGTTTTTATCAAGACTTTGGCAGACTAGTTTCATTTTAATATAATAATCGAGTTCTACCTAATACCAGAATTTTAGCCCCTAAGGCTGCGGGCACACACACAGTTTTTCGCACTAACTTCTTGCGCTATCTTTGATCTTTCGTTTCGGCGCTTTGATGTATAAATTGCACTTATAGTGCACTGAATCTGAACTTCAAGAGAGGAATATCAGTTGACAGGTTTACGACCGAAGATGGAGTAGATAAAAGTTCCCCTTCCTTTGTCATATTGGTAGGGTCAGTCCCTCAAAAACCATTTAACGAGGTTTCACCCTTGTTCAGTTCGAAAACAATGATTGATTGATTGCTCTTTTAGTGTAATAAAAACTAGTGCTGTTCGTCTAGACCTTAACACGATGAGGTAATGACGCTTCCCATTCCAGTAGAAGTGAAGAACATTAGTAGTAATAAATGGCGGGTTTTGGCCCACCAAGGATCCTCAAGGATCCACTAGGATACCCCATGTTAACTCTATGTAGCTCACCGCGGACGTGCACGGAATATTTACGCCTAGCTCAGCGTAGAGTACAAAGATAATTTTGTAGATTTTTTTTTTTTTTTTTTTTTTTTTTTTTTTTTCCGGAAGATTAAAATTTTTTGCGAACTATAGCATGGGGTCATTTTTTTTTTTTTTTTTTTACTGATTAAGAATTTAAACATCCTAAGTTCAACGTATATGTGAGATTTTGAAATTAGTAACTTGGAAATGAGATAGATGTTTTGATTCTGTTTTAGTGTGAGAGGGGGGAGGGCTTAAGTTTTAGGGGACCTAAATTTTTAGGAGGGGCTTAACTATTTTTTTAATGATTGGAATAAACTTAGAGTAGGAAGAAAATTTGAACATGTCGAAAAATGTGTGGTGATCTGATTTTGTTATAGTATAAGGGGAGGACTTAATTTTTAGAGGGGCTTAAATTTTTAGGAGGGGCTTAAATATTTTTTTTAATGATTGGAATCAACTTAAAGTAGGAAGAAAATTTGAACATGTTGGAAAATGTGTGGTGATTTAATTTTGTTATAGTATTAGGGAGAGGGCTTAATTTTTAGGGGGGCTTAATTTTTTTAGGAGGGGCTTGTGTGTGTGTTTCTTTTTTATGATTGGAATCAACTTAAAGTAGGAAGGAAATTTGAAAATGCTGAAAAATGTGAGATGGATGTTTTCACTATGTTACAGCGTGAAGACATTTTAGGAAGGGGGAGGGCTTAATTTTTAGGAAACTTATGTTTTATATTTATTTATTTATTTATTTTGGGTTTGAAGCTTATAATATCATACTATAGTAAAGGAATAACCTCCCTATTTTCCGAACTTCACCCCCCCCCCCCCGAAGATGATTTTGTGCTCTCTCTGGTGCGTGTTGTTCGAAATTTTGTTGAGATTTAATATTTTTAAAAAATTGAGTTTTCCAAAGGGTTTTACTGAGATTCGAACCCGTAAAAAAACTTCATGTCTTGATAATTTCTTGTGGATTAATCTAATCAAGCCAAGAAGTTCTGGTTTTAAGGCGAAAAATTGTTTAACGGTCGGAGAAGCCATAAAATTTCACCCCCCCCCCCACTTTCTTCTTTTATACTTAGATTTAATATCCATTGCTCTTGCAGTTGTTGAACTGGGTTGAATAAGTTTTTATTAGAGTAGAAATTCGTGTATTAAAACCGAACGGTTACATTAGTTACTTATACTATCTTATCAACATGTATTCATTGCGATGCACAAACATTCGATAACAAATCAATTGTAACAGAAACTAACTGATATGAGAATGACAACCACGGAAATTGGATTAGATTTCATTCATTTACAAAAGTCAAGAAAGAGAATCTTGTTTGATAGTACAATTAACTAAAGTGATTATTTTTAAAACGACAATTAAATTCCATTAAACCATTTCATATGTTGTTTTTTAGAGATCCTTTTAGAGGTTCGCAAAAGTTTATTTTACTCAATTTGCATTAACGTTAGAGAAACAATAGAAATATTTTCTTAATTTACTATTTTTTTAATTAATATTATAAATTGATTTTTTATAAAGGGACACTTTTTTTTTTACTTTAGTTTACCCAAATATTGACCATTCAAACACCAACATTTTTCACCATTCAAAATATATAAACTATTTTATTAATAATTATTTTTCAATGTATAATTCTAATAAATCGATTTTATGTTAAGTGACATGCATCCATTTTAGTAAGATTGTTTTATTCACATAATAATGTGTTTATACAAGTTATCCTCTATTAGCTGGTAATGGCAAATTTAAGCAATATATTACGTTAGTGTAATATTGTTTTATCACTGTGTCGAAAATAAGTGATTCTTTTCCCATTAATTTACACATGAATTTTATAATCAATTAGTAACATATTATAAAAGCATGATAAACATCAGATAACAACGAGTCTTATCTACCAAATACCATCTCATTATCAGATCACTTTGTAAATCAATCTTATTATTTTTAAAAAACAGGAGCGCCTCCTAGAATTTAACAGAATTAAGTGAATCAGCATAAATTTATCACACTGTTTATTGTTTTTGTCATATAAAGACATTAACTGCTGTTCTTGAGTTTAATTTAAGTGAGTACTGCACAAGAAATTTCTTTGTTATAAGAGGAATTAAATCATCTCTACTTAAATAATATGGAATCAGATTTACCCAGCCAAGAGTTACAAGTTTCGAATAGTGAAAGATTACCATCTTCATCAAGTCAACCATCCTTTTCCTGTAATAAATGTCAAAAATGCTTCTCTAAAGATATTGCATTAATCAGACATCAAAGATCTCACTTGGACAAAAAGCCCTTTAAATGTGAAATTTGTGATAAAACTTTCATTCAAAACACTGATTTAAAACGACATAGTGTAACTCATTCCAAGACACCCACTACATATAAATGTGATGAATGTGGAATAGAATATTATCGAAAGTATTCGTTAAGAATCCACAAGAGATTTCATAAGACATATAAATGTGATGTATGTCCAATAGAATTTTCTAAAAAATATTTGTTAAAAATTCACAAGAAATCTCATAAGAAGTTTCATGTTTCTGAAAAATGTTCTAACTCGTTTCTATCAAAGTCTGCTTTAACTAAACATAAAAAAATTCATCGTCAAAAGGAATATAAATGTAAACATTGTGGTGTTATATTTTACTATGACCTTGATTTTTTATCTCATAAAAAAGTTCATTACAGGAAATTTGAATGCAAACACTGTAACAAAACATTTGATGTCGACACCAAGTTTATTCAACATTTGATTAATATGCATAAGTGAAAAAATGCAAACTTTATCAAATCATGTAAAATAATTGATTTTCTGTACAGTTTATAATTTTTTGTATTTTTATAACTATTGAGAATGATGAATAAATAATGTGTAACTGAAAAAAGCTTTGGTCTTTTATTTTTGTTTTAACAATTTATGATTTTTAATAATTGTTTCACGATATTGAAAAATTTTACTTAAATTGTAACATTTTTTTAAAATTTCTTATCAAATGAAATTAGAGTTCGCATTATTTTATTAATTTTTTATTTTAAAATACTAAATTTGTATTTATACTGAGTTAATTTTAAATATCTTTAATATATTAGAATTATTTATCAAATTTAATTTATCACTCATCATTTATATAAACAATTGTTATTTACATATTCATGATGAATATTATCTTGTGTTCCCAAACAACCTTTCAAAAAGTGAGAAACTGTTAACATTTTATATCATTCATTACTTAGATTAAAATTTTTACCTAATGCTGCCACAAAAATTCTCAAAAATAATGAAACTGTTAACATTATATATCATTTACTTACTTAGATTAAATCCGTGTTGCCATAAAATTCTTCAAAAGGAATAAAACACTTAACATAATATAGTAACTACCACTTATGTACAAAGACTGTTTTTTTTTTTTTTTTTTTTTTTTTTTTTTTTTTAAGTTTATTAAAAAATAGTTGACTAAAACTAATGACATTACTAATTTTTAATGTTTAACTGAAACCGATGCTGATTTTTAAACATATATTAGGAGATGTGTTGTTTTTAAGCATTCAGTTTGAAATTGATTTTCGTTTTAACTTCATATACTGCTATTCTTATTTTTTGAAAATGGATTCTGTAGCAAATTCGTTAAAAAGACCTCTCGACAGATAATACGTTTGCTAATGCGTTTAATTAAAATACAACGTTTAAATTCTTGATTTCGAACACTTTTAAATTACAATATTTTTACTACTGTTATTAAATTCCATACATTGTTTAAAAGATGAACATGATATTCTAAATTTCTTGTATTTGATGTTTCGAATTACTTATTAAAAATTTGCTTAATAGAAGGATTTGCTAACTTGATTAATTAAAATATATTATGTAAATTCTCGATTTTGAACACTTTTCTATTAAAATTAGAATATTTTTACAGCTATTATTATTAATTTTATACCCTGTTTGAATGCTGAATATTTTTCTAATTTTTTTGAATTGCTTATTAAAAATTAGTTTGAATAACACATGTGATTAAATTGTTTAATTAAATTTTGTATTAATAAATATATAATTTAAAACCTCGGTAATAAACATTTTTAATAAGCAAATAAAAAAAAAAAACTACCAGATAAGAAGATCAACAGTGAATAATCATTACCTACACTTTGCAACATGTATTACAAGGGTATCTATATTCTACTAATCTGATGTGTTTCATCTGATAAGTAGTTATCGTTATCATTGATGATTAAGGTGCTGGATATCCCTGTGCCAAGTCAAGATATGTTTACTCATCGCACTAGGACATGTAATAGATAATTTTATTGGAATTATTTTCAATAATGATTCATTTACAGGAAATTAATATTTATTAACATGTGTTAATATTCATTAGCGATATTCTTCAAAGTATAATCAAAAGTTAAGATGTTAATTTCAGAGATGTATATTATTTTAACATTTTAAAGAGAATATTAATTATGGATAAAGATTACTTTTAATGTATTTTAAATGGATAAAAAATGAGAAGTTTCATCAGATATTTATTTCATAAATTCTTTTTTTTTTCAGTGAAATGGTAAAACAATTAAAATCTTACACATTTGAAATCGATTTTAAGATTGTTTAAAAATTAAATTAAGTTATTAAAGATTTCATTTCTAGATATTATACATAATCGTTCAATTTTTTCATAGTTTAAAATCCTTTTTACTCATAAAAAACAATTCATTTCAGTTTTTCTTTTTTTTTTTCACCATTCAATTGATTTATAGAAGGGTTTAGAATGCATTAAAATTCGAATGAATGGATTCTTTTTCAATTAAAAAAACTTATTATATGTTTCATTTATATCTTGAAAATGATAGATCTACATACTTGAAATGAATAATTACTTTGATAATTTTTACACTATGAAAGGTCGTTATACATGTTTAATACAAATCATAATGTTAGAGCATCATTACATCATCTTGAAGAACTGAAAAAGAAAGATATATTTTTTCCAAGTACATATATTTCTGGGGCGAAGAAAAAAAATCTCATGTGTATGTGTAATTTTACATAAAAACAAACAAAATTTGATTGAATAAAGAAAATGTTTATTAAACACTGTTTTTACAATCATTAACGAATACAGTTTCCAAGTAACTTTCATAAAAGTCAGAATTAAAATCGTCAAAGAAGGAATGTGTATAGAAACATGTGCAATGATTCTGTAAGAGATTCTTCACAAATTGGAACACATTGAAGTTCAATAATGCACTGTCTTTGTACAACAAAAATTTTTCACGCAAATTACTTGCCATACATTCATGATCCAATTGACTTAACTGACCGATAGCACAAGAATAACATTTAAAAACTCGATATAGAGATCTCTCTATTTCATGATTAAAACATGACAAAAAGTTCTTCTTAGCAGTATCGATATTAGTGTGTGAATGGTTACAAATATTCACTTTATTTAAAATAGAAATAGGTATTATCTTTGTAAGAATTGTGTCGATCAAACAGTCACTAATTTCAGAGCAAAAATCATAAAGTTTTATAAATTGATCTTTAGATAATCGTAAAGCTGATGGTTTAAAATGAAAACCACTGTTATTATTCGTTTTAAAAATTTGTTGCAACAGACAATAATATTCATCTAGAAATGCCATCAAAAGTTGGTTGTTGCACACAGTAGTATCTTTTACAGAAAAAAAGTTAAACTTACTTATACTGTTCTGAAAATGGTCGAATGTAGGTGCCATCAGGATAACGCCGTTTTTTGTTGGAAAGAGTTCACCTCCGGCCAATTCCTTGTAATTTCTTATGTCTACTTTAAGACTGCAATTATTCTCCATGACCACTTTCACATAAGTATTCCAACCTAAATCCCATGTCTCAGGAATATAAACATCAACGTCTGGAAACAGTTTTGTAAACCAATTATTATGTGAAACATCAGCTTCTGGTCTATTTAATGCTGAAATTTGTTTAGATGATGTGACTGTAGTACTATCTCTAGTTTCAGTCCTTAGAGGCGACACAGAAAACAAATCCAATTTCAACTTCGGATCATCCACCAATGCGGAGAAGTCTAAATTCAGTTTCGGTTTTTTCAAATCCAAAGGATGAGAAATCATATGTCTGAATGTAAGACTAATTCGCATATCCTTGATAGTAGGATCTGGTGCTATGCCGTGTGTGAATAGTTCATTGGTATGTTTTCCCATACTGTATAGTGAACCATGCTCTAGGTCGATGAAAGTTGAGGGGACATTTGGTCTTTTAAATTCAATTTTTCTTTTGCAGCCAAAACTGATCACTGTGATCGGGAAGGTTATATCAAGACTAGATTCATTATCTTTATGTTGACTTATATAATTAGAACCATCCACATAACAATTCAATAAAACATAGTTGAAAGTACAAGCCATTTGCTTTTCTACTTTATCTCTCAATTCAATCATCAGGGGAGTCCAAGGGTTTGCTGACACATTGGTCCCGCTGTAGCTATAATTGGTGTTAACATCTCCATAAGCCAGTTGTAGACGTTTTGGCTTCACTTCTTTGCCACGAATTCTCAATGTAGGAGTGTAGAATGGTAGGGTTCGAAGCTCGGCAAAGTAGCGGTCTGCATGAACTTTCTCGATGAAGTCACTAATGTATTGTACATTTAGTCCATTTTCAGAAAAGTGAACAACATTCATCATGATGTTATGGGTGTAATCCAAGTAACAAAGTATCAAGCTAGGTAATCACTAAACAGGTGGTTAGGAAGGAATAGAACGACAGCAAATAGTTAATTACTAAGCAGGGCAGATGTATATGTAAATGTTTGTAAAACAAAGACCTATTATAGTCTGCACGTATTTATATTCAAATCATATATCTGTTAATCTTATCAGCTGATTAGATCCTTCAAACGGTTTGTGACATCACTTATCACGTGATTAGAAACCTCATGATTAGATCATGCAACGCATACTCAGATATATTTCGTGATGAGAACATGTAACCCATTATAAAGCAAGGAGTGTACTCGGGCAATCTCCTGATAAGATTAACAGATATATGAATTGAATATAAATACGTGCAGACTATAATAGGTCTTTGTTTTACAAACAGTTACATATACATCTGCCCTGCTTAGTAATTAACTATTTGCTGTCGTTCTATTCCTTCCTAACCACCTGTTTAGTGATTACCTAGCTTGATACTTTGTTACTTGGATTACACCCATAACATCATGATGAATGTTGTTCACTTTTCTGAAAATGGACTAAATGTACAATACATTAGTGACTTCATCGAGAAAGTTCATGCAGACCGCTACTTTGCCGAGCTTCGAACCCTACCATTCTACACTCCTACATTGAGAATTCGTGGCAAAGAAGTGAAGCCAAAACGTCTACAACTGGCTTATGGAGATGTTAACACCAACTATAGCTACAGCGGGACCAATGTGTCAGCAAACCCTTGGACTCCCCTGATGATTGAATTGAGAGATAAAGTAGAAAAGCAAATGGCTTGTACTTTCAACTATGTTTTATTGAATTGTTATGTGGATGGTTCTAATTATATAAGTCAACATAAAGATAATGAATCTAGTCTTGATATAACCTTCCCGATCACAGTGATCAGTTTTGGCTGCAAAAGAAAAATTGAATTTAAAAGACCAAATGTCCCCTCAACTTTCATCGACCTAGAGCATGGTTCACTATACAGTATGGGAAAACAGAAAGATAATACAGAAGAACAGAAAGAAATAGAGAGATCTCTATATAATGTTTTTAATTGTTATTCTTGTGCTATCGGTCAGTTAAGTCAATTGGATCATGAATGTATGGCAAGTAATTTGCGTGAAAAATTTTTGTTGTACAAAGACAGTGCATTATTGAACTTCAATGTGTTCCAATTTGTGAAGAATCTCTTACAGAATCATTGCACATGTTTCTATACACATTCCTTCTTTGACGATTTTAATTCTGACTTTTATGAAAGTTACTTGGAAACTGTATTCGTTAATGATTGTAAAAACAGTGTTTAATAAACATTTTCTTTATTCAATCAAATTTTGTTTGTTTTTATGTAAAATTACACATACACATGAGATTTTTTTTCTTCGCCCCAGAAATATATGTACTTGGAAAAAATATATCTTTCTTTTTCAGTTCTTCAAGATGATGTAATGATGCTCTAACATTATGATTTGTATTAAACATGTATAACGACCTTTCATAGTGTAAAAATTATCAAAGTAATTATTCATTTCAAGTATGTAGATCTATCATTTTCAAGATATAAATGAAACATATAATAAGTTTTTTTAATTGAAAAAGAATCCATTCATTCGAATTTTAATGCATTCTAAACCCTTCTATAAATCAATTGAATGGTGAAAAAAAAAAGAAAAACTGAAATGAATTGTTTTTTATGAGTAAAAAGGATTTTAAACTATGAAAAAATTGAACGATTATGTATGATATCTAGAAATGAAATCTTTAATAACTTAATTTAATTTTTAAACAATCTTAAAATCGATTTCAAATGTGTAAGATTTTAATTGTTTTACCATTTCACTGAAAAAAAAAAGAATTTATGAAATAAATATCTGATGAAACTTCTCATTTTTTATCCATTTAAAATACATTAAAAGTAATCTTTATCCATAATTAATATTCTCTTTAAAATGTTAAAATAATATACATCTCTGAAATTAACATCTTAACTTTTGATTATACTTTGAAGAATATCGCTAATGAATATTAACACATGTTAATAAATATTAATTTCCTGTAAATGAATCATTATTGAAAATAATTCCAATAAAATTATCTATTACATGTCCTAGTGCGATGAGTAAACATATCTTGACTTGGCACAGGGATATCCAGCACCTTAATCATCAATGATAACGATAACTACTTATCAGATGAAACACATCAGATTAGTAGAATATAGATACCCTTGTAATACATGTTGCAAAGTGTAGGTAATGATTATTCACTGTTGATCTTCTTATCTGGTAGTTGTTTTTTTTTATTTGCTTATTAAAAATGTTTATTACCGAGGTTTTAAATTATATATTTATTAATACAAAATTTAATTAAACAATTTAATCACATGTGTTATTCAAACTAATTTTTAATAAGCAATTCAAAAAAATTAGAAAAATATTCAGCATTCAAACAGGGTATAAAATTAATAATAATAGCTGTAAAAATATTCTAATTTTAATAGAAAAGTGTTCAAAATCGAGAATTTACATAATATATTTTAATTAATCAAGTTAGCAAATCCTTCTATTAAGCAAATTTTTAATAAGTAATTCGAAACATCAAATACAAGAAATTTAGAATATCATGTTCATCTTTTAAACAATGTATGGAATTTAATAACAGTAGTAAAAATATTGTAATTTAAAAGTGTTCGAAATCAAGAATTTAAACGTTGTATTTTAATTAAACGCATTAGCAAACGTATTATCTGTCGAGAGGTCTTTTTAACGAATTTGCTACAGAATCCATTTTCAAAAAATAAGAATAGCAGTATATGAAGTTAAAACGAAAATCAGTTTCAAACTGAATGCTTAAAAACAACACATCTCCTAATATATGTTTAAAAATCAGCATCGGTTTCAGTTAAACATTAAAAATTAGTAATGTCATTAGTTTTAGTCAACTATTTTTTAATAAACTTAAAAAAAAAAAAAAAAAAAAAAAAAAAAAAAAAAAAAAAAAAAAAAAAAACAGTCTTTGTACATAAGTGGTAGTTACTATATTATGTTAACTGTTTTATTCCTTTTGAAGAATTTTATGGCAACACGGATTTAATCTAAGTAAGTAAATGATATATAATGTTAACAGTTTCATTATTTTTGAGAATTTTTGTGGCAGCATTAGGTAAAAATTTTAATCTAAGTAATGAATGATATAAAATGTTAACAGTTTCTCACTTTTTGAAAGGTTGTTTGGGAACACAAGATAATATTCATCATGAATATGTAAATAACAATTGTTTATATAAATGATGAGTGATAAATTAAATTTGATAAATAATTCTAATATATTAAAGATATTTAAAATTAACTCAGTATAAATACAAATTTAGTATTTTAAAATAAAAAATTAATAAAATAATGCGAACTCTAATTTCATTTAATAAGAAATTTTAAAAAAATGTTACAATTTAAGTAAAATTTTTCAATATCGTGAAACAATTATTAAAAATCATAAATTGTTAAAACAAAAATAAAAGACCAAAGCTTTTTTCAGTTACACATTATTTATTCATCATTCTCAATAGTTATAAAAATACAAAAAATTATAAACTGTACAGAAAATCAATTATTTTACATGATTTGATAAAGTTTGCATTTTTTCACTTATGCATATTAATCAAATGTTGAATAAACTTGGTGTCGACATCAAATGTTTTGTTACAGTGTTTGCATTCAAATTTCCTGTAATGAACTTTTTTATGAGATAAAAAATCAAGGTCATAGTAAAATATAACACCACAATGTTTACATTTATATTCCTTTTGACGATGAATTTTTTTATGTTTAGTTAAAGCAGACTTTGATAGAAACGAGTTAGAACATTTTTCAGAAACATGAAACTTCTTATGAGATTTCTTGTGAATTTTTAACAAATATTTTTTAGAAAATTCTATTGGACATACATCACATTTATATGTCTTATGAAATCTCTTGTGGATTCTTAACGAATACTTTCGATAATATTCTATTCCACATTCATCACATTTATATGTAGTGGGTGTCTTGGAATGAGTTACACTATGTCGTTTTAAATCAGTGTTTTGAATGAAAGTTTTATCACAAATTTCACATTTAAAGGGCTTTTTGTCCAAGTGAGATCTTTGATGTCTGATTAATGCAATATCTTTAGAGAAGCATTTTTGACATTTATTACAGGAAAAGGATGGTTGACTTGATGAAGATGGTAATCTTTCACTATTCGAAACTTGTAACTCTTGGCTGGGTAAATCTGATTCCATATTATTTAAGTAGAGATGATTTAATTCCTCTTATAACAAAGAAATTTCTTGTGCAGTACTCACTTAAATTAAACTCAAGAACAGCAGTTAATGTCTTTATATGACAAAAACAATAAACAGTGTGATAAATTTATGCTGATTCACTTAATTCTGTTAAATTCTAGGAGGCGCTCCTGTTTTTTAAAAATAATAAGATTGGTTTACAAAGTGATCTGATAATGAGATGGTATTTGGTAGATAAGACTCGTTGTTATCTGATGTTTATCATGCTTTTATAATATGTTACTAATTGATTATAAAATTCATGTGTAAATTAATGGGAAAAGAATCACTTATTTTCGACACAGTGATAAAACAATATTACACTAACGTAATATATTGCTTAAATTTGCCATTACCAGCTAATAGAGGATAACTTGTATAAACACATTATTATGTGAATAAAACAATCTTACTAAAATGGATGCATGTCACTTAACATAAAATCGATTTATTAGAATTATACATTGAAAAATAATTATTAATAAAATAGTTTATATATTTTGAATGGTGAAAAATGTTGGTGTTTGAATGGTCAATATTTGGGTAAACTAAAGTAAAAAAAAAAAAATGTGTCCCTTTATAAAAAATCAATTTATAATATTAATTAAAAAAATAGTAAATTAAGAAAATATTTCCATTGTTTCTCTAACGTTAATGCAAATTGAGTAAAATAAGCTTTTGCGAACCTCTAAAAGGATCTCTAAAAAACAACATATGAAATGGTTTAATGGAATTTAATTGTCGTTTTAAAAATAATCACTTTAGTTATTTGTACTATCAAACAAGATTCTCTTTCTTGACTTTTGTAAATGAATGAAATCTAATCCAATTTCCGTGGTTGTCATTCTCATATCAGTTAGTTTCTGTTACAATTGATTTGTTATCGAATGTTTGTGCATCGCAATGAATACATGTTGATAAGATAGTATAAGTAACTAATGTAACCGTTCGGTTTTAATACACGAATTTCTACTCTAATAAAAACTTATTCAACCCAGTTCAACAACTGCAAGAGCAATGGATATTAAATCTAAGTATAAAAGAAGAAAGTGGGGGGGGGGTGAAATTTTATGGCTTCTCCGACCGTTAAACAATTTTTCGCCTTAAAACCAGAACTTCTTGGCTTGATTAGATTAATCCACAAGAAATTATCAAGACATGAAGTTTTTTTACGGGTTCGAATCTCAGTAAAACCCTTTGGAAAACTCAATTTTTTAAAAACATTAAATCTCAACAAAATTTCGAACAACACGCACCAGAGAGAGCACAAAATCATCTTCGGGGGGGGGGGGGGGTGAAGTTAGGAAAATAGGGAGGTTACTCCTTTACTATAGTATGATATTATAAGCTTCAAACCCAAAATAAATAAATAAATAAATATAAAACATAAGTTTCCTAAAAATTAAGCCCTCCCCCTTCCTAAAATGTCTTCACGCTGTAACATAGTGAAAACATCCATCTCACATTTTTCAGCATTTTCAAATTTCCTTCCTACTTTAAGTTGATTCCAATCATAAAAAAGAAACACACACACAAGCCCCTCCTAAAAAAATTAAGCCCCCTAAAAATTAAGCCCTCTCCCTAATACTATAACAAAATTAAATCACCACACATTTTCCAACATGTTCAAATTTTCTTCCTACTTTAAGTTGATTCCAATCATTAAAAAAAATATTTAAGCCCCTCCTAAAAATTTAAGCCCCTCTAAAAATTAAGTCCTCCCCTTATACTATAACAAAATCAGATCACCACACATTTTTCGACATGTTCAAATTTTCTTCATACTCTAAGTTGATTCCAATCATTAAAAAATAGTTAAGCCCCTCCTGAAAATTTAATTCCTAAAAATTAAGCCCTCCCCTTATACTATAACAGAATCAGATCACACACATTTTTCGACACTTTCAAATTTTCTTCCTACTCTAAGTTGATTCCAATCATTAAAAAAATAGTTAAGCCCCTCCTAAAAATTTAGGTCCCCTAAAACTTAAGCCCTCCCCCCTCTCACACTAAAACAGAATCAAAACATCTATCTCATTTCCAAGTTACTAATTTCAAAATCTCACATATACGTTGAACTTAGGATGTTTAAATTCTTAATCAGTAAAAAAAAAAAAAAAAAAAAAAAAAAAAAAAAAAAAAAAAAAATGACCCCATGCTATAGTTCGCAAAAAATTTTAATCTTCCGAAAAAAAAAAAAAAAAATCTACAAAATTATCTTCGTACTCTACGCTGAGCTAGGCGTAAATATTCCGTGCACGTCCGCGGTGAGCTACATAGAGTTAACATGGGGTATCCAAGTGGATCCTTGAGGATCCTTGAGGAACCTTGGTGGGCCAAAACCCGCCATTTATTACTACTAACATTTTAACACAACTTTTTTTCCACAACTTTCTTCCAATTAAGTCTTTTTCGGACGGTTCATATTCTTCGAAGTGTGATTGTTGCCACTCATGGGTGGTAAAGTCCATACACCACGAGTAATATGAATGTCTTCACCGAAATCATCATCATTTTTAGTGGTAGTTGATCATCTAGTACAACTCTATTGATCCACTGCGGACTATCAGAAGGACTAGTTTCTCCTGATTCTTTCCCAATTTATTTTTAGAAATCACACGAAATGGAAAGACAAAATTGGGATTTTTTTAAAAAAAATTCTTAAGAAAAATGCTATGGACTTGTGTTTTTTATGTATGTTTTAAGTAAAAACATGTGAAATTGGAAAAAAAATCGGTTGTTTCAGAGGTGTATCGATTGATACTGATTACCTAGAATTTGCCGACTATCATAGAAGTTGCCGACATTTAGGGGGGGGGGGTCCCCGTACGCCCCCCCAGTAGCTACTCCCCTACCTGCATGCCCCTGATTTAGTCAGGCCCTGATTACAACAACATAGTAACCTATAGCTTTTAAAAGGAATTTTTTTTATTAATGTTTCCCCCAAACGTGATAAGTAAAAATGATTAATTATGATTAATTTTGAACCTTCTTTTTCAGACATCTTGTAATGTACGTAGGTAGGCAAAGTAAAAATTTGCAAAGAAATACTTATGTCAACCAATCTATCATTTTTTCTATAATTATCAAATTAATATTCTTAATTAAAGTTGTGACCAACTTTTTGGGATATCTTGTATACAGATGTGAGCCGTATCGAGTGCAAGACTTATTCATGCATGCAATAGGTTTTATTTTTGGTGCTTGACACTTCTATATTATTCACAAAAAAATCTGGGGCTCCTGAATGGTGTCTGCCTCGGGGACTCCCGTAGTCTTAAATAAGCCCTGTTGTTATCAAAAACCTTGTTTAGATTTCAAAAATGCAGAAACTGGAAATCCTTATTTTCTTACTTGATTTTTCCCCCTCTCTTGGCCATGCGTTTTTGTATAGAGCTGCTAGCGATAGCGACAAAAGGGTGTTTTCTTTTGAAACACCCGAATATTATGTTCTTAGAAGATAGGTCGTTTCTCATATTGACTGCCCAATACTGATCTGTCACCGATTTCACGACGTGGGTGATACAAATAACATCTAGAGAATCACTTTAAAATGTTAAGGGTGTATTCCGATCAAAACTGCTTATTTTCAGATTTATTTTAAAATTCATTTTTGCTCTCAAATGCATCAAACTTTCAAAATCTCTTATTTAGAAACTACATAATGTGCCGTGTTCGTCAATTTTTTGGTAAATGTAGAAAATATTGAAAAAAAAAAAAACAAAAAAAAAACGGTCAAAGTTGCCAATTTGAACAGAAATTTCCGAACCTGGAGATCTGGGAACGAAAAAATGATCGAATTGAGAAAATAATTGTTCATAAACCAAATTCTAATGAATTCAGCGAAAAATTGCATCACACGGCATCTTATAACGTCACTTCAAAAATCACCCCAGCAAGTTTCATCTTTCTGTTTTTAAAAATGAGTCTGAGAATGTATTGGAAAATTTCGAGCTATTGAATGTGGAAAATTTTTTTTTTTCGAATACACCCTTTAGCAGCTTAGTAGTAACTGGATTCCTTGACCTTAAAGCGAGAACTAGCCTGTTCAAGTACTCGCTAGAAAATTTTGCACAACTTGGAAAATTATATATATATATATAATAATGGAGCACATTTTAATAATACACATTTCTCATTTACATTTTTTATTTAAGCGTTTTACTAGGGTTTCTTCCCAAAATTCTTTTTAATTAAACTTACTCTTTCATAAAATTCTATTCCATAAAAACATACTCTAATTAATTAATTTTATATTGTTAGATTTTAAAATATGTACTTTGCAAAGGAAACAAGTTCACCAGAAATGAGAAATTTAGCATACAGATTTAAATAAGTTATTATTAATAAATGTTTGATGCAAACTTCAATAACTGGAGTTCAAATTTCATTACAAAATACAATAAATTACATAAAAATAATTTTATTTTTCATAAAATGGGATCCAAGAAAAAATTCCTGCATCAATCTCTGAATTCCATTGCATTCATATGTTAAACTTTTTCGTTTGTTAGCAAGCAATAAGTAAATTATCATTTAATTTATATCCTTATTTCCTTGGAGAATCTAGAGTTCTAAATTCATGTCACAATAAGAAATTGTGCTATTTTAAATTTTCTATGCTCTTTCTTTCTTTCTTTTGCATGATGTTAAATAATCTCACAGGCTCTTAAAGCCCATGCTTACCCTCTAAAATATAAAGGGCCCCCCCAAATTTACTTATCAAACCTAATTTTCAATTCAATAAATTCAATTAGAGTAGAAACATATATATTATTTTATGAAATGTTTTTTCAGTATTTTTTCTTACTATGCTGCAATTTGTAAAACATAAAAAATATTTTGAAGTTCAAATACTCTCAACTGTAGTTCCATATTTTTCTTTTACAAAATTAATTGGTTATGTATAATTATGTATTTAATAAAATATTTTTTTATGTGTATAATATGTACAGTCAGTTTTAATTTAATAGTGAAAACGTTATTTACTCGAAATTTGCATGGTAAAATTTCGAATAATTTAAACATACGAAAAATAAATTTAGTAAATGAAAAAACAATTGATATGATAATAGGGGACCCCCCCCCTCTGTGACGTCGGCCTTCCTATACTTCTAATTCTTAAGTGGGCTTTGAAACTGACAAAAGTTAACACATCCTCGAGACTGTTAAAATGTTGCGGGGCCTATGTCTTTATGCACAATTCGATATCTTTTGCCTCTTTTTAAAATAATAACAATTTTGCTTTCACTTTATCATTTAAGTTCTCATTTTAAAAATATTTTTGTTTATTTATTTTAAGCAAAAGTCGGTATGAACTAGAGTTTATAATTGTCTTGAAACCTGTAGTTACTAGCATTTCATATTTTAAAAGGTGAAAAAATGCATATAAGTTGTTACTTTAAAAAAAATTTAATATTAAAAAGAAACTTGTAAAATTTTTATAACTCAGTTTCTGTAAATTCTTTGTCATTCAATACTTGGTTATGCAATGAATTTGGTTAATTGGGGCTCTTTGAGGATAGCTGAGATCGATCTGTATACAGGCTGTTTTTTGCTTTTTCAATTTTGTTTACAGATAATTTTAATGAGGACACTTTCATTTTTGGAACTGGTTTTGAAAATTAAAGCATCCTCTTAAAAAACTTTGCAAACAAAATCAAAAAAGGGGAGAAAAATCTGCATACAGATTGATTTCAGCTATCCAGTGAAAAAAAAAAATCTTGCATTTAAAATATTGAAATGCAACTGAGATATAAATTTTTTTCATAGTATTCCATTCCATTCTTCCATGCATTGGCGAATAGGTCTTTTCGCGTAACTGAAGTAGCCCCTTAAGTAGCGAACTGTTGAAATTATGTGTTTATATAATTTATTTATTTCCTATACTTTATCATAAAATCTTAGCATCATGTGCTTATTTGTAAAATTGTTTAGACAAATTTTATTCTAACATTGTTAATTTATCTTTAAGTCCGGTGGCAGAACTATCTTCAGATGTCTGCAACGCTAATAATATTTTCAAAAATAGTCTGCAAAATGCAACGTATTACATAAAATATTTTTTGTGCTATTGTAGTGCTAATTAATTATGGTAATATGCATGTGTATGTGTAAATTATTTCCATCACTTACAAAATAATAATAATAATAAAATAGAAAAATCCACTTCCAGCAATATCTTTTTTTTCCTTGTGCCTTTGACGAAATTTTCGTTTTTTTTTTCGATCTTTTGACGAAATCTGTCTTCTCTTCGAGATTTTTTGACAAAATTTGTCGTTTTTTCGCGATTTTTTGACGTTATCTGTCTTTTTTTTTTCGAGATTTTTTGATGAAATTTGCCGTTTTGGGGGATTTTTTAACAAAATTTGCCCCTTTTTCGCAAGTTTTTGACGAAATCTGCTTTTGACGAAATTTGTCGTTTTTTCGCGAAGCTTTGATAATATTTGCGTTTATTCTCGCTATCTTTCGACGAAATTCGCTCTTATTTTGCGATATTTTGACGAAATTATGCGTTCCACGGGAAAGAGCTATTTTTTAGTCCCATCACCGATTTTTTGCATAATTTAAGCGCAATAGCGCGTCCGTGACATTGCTGAGTCTACAAGTGTCCTTAAAAGTCTGCGACGCCCGTCACAGTGTCGCGCACATTCTGTCACGGATTCTTTAAGCAATGCATATTTATTTCGTACATGTGCATAGTTATGAATGTTATAATAATTTTAATATTAATTTAAAACAGTGATGCACAACTTTTTTACCAGAAAATCGTTTGTCACCAGAATATTTGAAAAGTTTAGTTTCTTTTCTTTAATAGCAAAGTTTCTGTCATTACTATAAGGAAAATTATTCTGCATAAAAATAGTGGTATTACTGTGGCCCACGGGCCAAAGGTTGTGCACCCCTGATTTAAAATATTTATGCCAATTATTAAATTTGTTTATTAGATTATTATAATTTAAAACTCATAGGAAACTTCAATATAAATATTTCTCAAAAAATTCAGTTGAAAGTGGGGGGAGGGGGGGCCCAAAGTTATATTTTTTTGGGGGGGGGGCCCAAAACACCTTGCTACGGCCCTAGATACTATTATGAATTACTGTTATGTTATACCATCCTTTTACTTATATATTGTACTCACGACATTTTCTGTGTACTTGGAGTTTTGAGGTAACATTTTTCCTTATCTTGAAGTTGATCTGTGGTACTGTAGAGCAATCCAACAATATTGTAACAATCCAATTGTGTCAGTGAATGACAGCCTCTTGCTATTCAAAAAATCCCTGTCGGCTTGGCGTATAGGTGGAGGTAGATTTCGAAAATTGCTCATTTCAACAATAAAAAATAAAATAGAAATAAATTCAGTTTAACAACTTTATTTGGCTGATTTTGAAAAAATTTTAGTTTTCTTTTTCTGTAAGAATTGGTTTTATCAAAATCCTTTTAAGCGAAATCCGTCTCAAATGCTCATTTCAACAGCATATTTTGAAATATATTCTGACTTTATTAAAAAATCGACCAATGCCGCACATAATATAGTATCTAAATAAGAAAAAATATTCAATTGAATACGTTTGAAAGCCAAATTGAATTAAAAAATGAGTCATAAAGTAAGCAATTTGTTTTTTGAATGCATCCTCAATTCTGCAATCACGATCGCTTCCGGAAATTTTGTGCGAAGTAGTGTCCCATTTGACAACTGTTTTTAAAATAAATTCTGCCTTTATCAAAAAATTGACCAATACAGCACATTATACATTTCCTAAATAAGAGAGCTTGTCAATTGGATGCGTTTGAGAAAGAAAATGGATTTAAAAATGTGTCAGAAAAAAAAAGCAATTTGTTATTTGAACACTTATTCAATTTTCAATCACGATCGCTTCAGGAAATTCTGTTCAAAATACCCATTTTAGCAGCCTTTTTTGAAAGAAATTCTGCCTTTATCAAAATACTGGCCAATACATCACATTATATAATTAATAAATAAGAGGACCTCCTATTTGGATGTTTTTAAAATCATAAATGAATTTTAAAATGAATCAGAATATAAGCAGTTTGGATTTGAGGTTTATTCTTCAACCCCTACTTTTATTTAATTTATTTTTGCTATAAGAATTGGTCTTATGAAAAACTTGTCAGTACAAAAGTTTTAGATATTGTTGAGAAGATGTTAAATAAATTTAATTTGATTTGATAATTTAAGAATTGATGAAGTTATGATTGATTTTCTTTTTCCATCCCCACTTTTTATTTTCGTTTTTAATTTTTTTTAATTGGTAAGTGTTAGTCCTAGCAAAAATTTGTAAACACAAAAGGTTTAGATAATTTTGAGAACATTTATAAAATAATTTAATTGGATCTGATATCTTGAGGATTGACAAAGTTATATTTTTTTCTATCAAAAACCTTATTTTTTTTGCCACTTGAGCCCATTTTTAACTTTTTCAAAAATCTGCCATGTGTAATCTTTTCGCCCATTTTTTAGAAGTAATATAAACTTTAAACTGATTCGATATATATTTTAACTTAAGAGTTACAGCGTTTTTTCGGTTTTCACAAAAACCCTCTCTATTTCCACTCCCTTGATCCGATTTTGCCCATTAACGAACTCGACCTAGATTTTATACCCCTCGATTTTATGTATCAGTTTGGAGGAGATTGGAGCAGAATTATAGAAGTTATCGTGTCCATAAAAAAGTGATATATAAATATATACATATATACTAGTGGACCCGGCAGACGTCATCCTGGCACCGACTCCAAAAAATCAAATAAATGTACATAAATATAATAATACGCATGATAAATACTACGCATTTAATTTAATTTCTTATTACAATTATGTAAGGAAATTATTTTTCACTTTGCAGTAGTTTTTGAAGTCGGATCAATTTTTGATAGAAAAGTTTATTTTTTCTCTTTTTAGTTAAATGTTAACGATTTTCTGAAGTCGGTTAGTTAAAATTATAATACAGGAAAAATTATTGTAAATCATACACGTATGTCATAAGTTGGCTTCGAATACACGATCTCTTTCTTCGAGAACCAGGGCTTAAATCTAGCGCCTTAGACCACTCGGCCATTCCGCCCGCTTTCTATTCAGCGAACTTATTCAACACTTTTAATTAGCTAAATATCACTAACTTTATTAGTTTTTGCCTAATTACTAAAAAAAGTACTGAATCAATTTCGTTGAAATATGAATCTAAACAATTCTCGAATCCACTGGAACACACACAAAAAATTTCATTAATATCGGTCCAGTCGTTTAGGAGGAGTTCCGTGACATACACACGCACAGAAGATTTAAATATATAAAGATACATATATATATAGACCAATATATATGTATAAAATTTTTTACTGGTGGTAGTTTTTGGGTCTAAGGGACATGATCGGCGTACATCTGAAAAAATTATCAGAAATTCCAACATAGGAGAAACCGCAATAGGTAGTTATTCATACGAAATCTAACCAAAAACGCATACCTCAGATAAGGCTAACAATGAAGTTCCAAGCCCAGTCTACGACCTAGTAAAAAATCCATTTCATTGATTTTTTTTCTTTTACTTTATAATAAAAATGTCCATTTATTGCTACAACAGTAAGATATAAAAAATGTTGTATACAGAAAATTTTTTTAAAAAAGTATTTCCTCTAAATGCATAGAAAAAAATGAATAAGTAAATACAAGCAATCAACAAACTAATACAGCACTGATTATAATAGTGATGGTCAGCATGATTATACTTTGCTTAAGATGAAAATATAAAAGTATAATTTTTCACTGATGGATATAGGGGGGGGGGGCAGTAATGGGGTGATGACCCCCTCCTTTGAGCCCTATAAAGGGTCTGCAAGACGACATTAAATGGCAAAGGAGTTGGACCTAAACTCAAGCCCGGCGCAGCCTGAGAAAACTTTAATTCTCTCGTCCGGACTGGACGAGGTCTTCATACTTTCAGAACTGGGTCGGGTCGTATTCCGATATTTTCCTGTTGAGCTGTACCGAACCATTCTGTTTTTTTTCAAGTCGGGCCTGGCTTAGACTTCGTCATTTCAGGAAATAAGCACGGACAAAAACTTCCAACACAAAAGTAAAACAAGTTGAATATGTCCAAGAACGATATAAAAGTTAAATGTTCGGTCTGAGATCAATTCAGCCAGTATGCAATGGCGGATCAAAGAGGCGATTTCGCCCCCCTCCTCTAGAGCTAATAATGGGTTTACAAAGAGACATTACGCATCCTCACAAGAAATGACCTGCAATATTTGCCAAACTGCTGAAGCTGTACTAATTATTATAATCCTTGATGCTTTTAACACGTTCGCTGCCGCTTACGTGAAGATGTGATATAATTAATGTCGCACTGTAGAAGTGGGCTTTTCCCAGAAGCTGATTTACTTTTTATAACAAAGAAACAGTGAAAGATTGTCCCGCGCCAGCACGTGACTGGCTATTGGACATTACCCCAAATCACGCGCTGGCACTTGAGTGGTCCCTTAACGTTGGTGCCATATCACGCTCTGGCGCGTGATCGGCAGCGAATGTGTTAAAAAAAAGCAGATTTAAGAAACAGCAGATCGACGGATTTACACATTTTAGGGGGCAGAGATTCAAAAAATGTTTCATCAAAATGTCTGTCTGTCCGTGTGTCTGTGTGTGTGTCCGCCTATTGTCATTCTACCATCAAAATGTGTATGAAGATATGCATAGAATTGAATCAATTTTTTTGTGAATGTTTTCGGCTGTGGCAAGCAGGTTTTCCTTCAATTTTGAAATATTCCGCCGGAAGAGGGCGCTGCAATAACAGTTTTTGTGCCATTTTCAATATTTTACCGACTAAAAGTGTATGAAGTTGTGCATCGAATTGAACCAAATTTTTTGTGTAAGTGCATGGCTATGGTAGTTGGTCCGCCCTGAATTTGAAAAAAAAAAAAAAAAAAAAAAAAAAAAAATCCGCTGGAAGGGGGCGTTGCAATAGTGATTTTTGTGCCATTTTCAATATTTTACTACAGAAAAGTATGAAGTTATGCACAGAATTGGATGAAATTTTTTGTATAAGTGTTTGACTATGGTCAGCAGACCCTCCTTGGTTTTGAAAAAAATCCGCCGGAAGGAGGCGCTATAATCGCGATATCTGTGCCATTTTTATTATTTTACCATTAAAAAATGTATGAAGTTATGCATAGAACTGAACTAAATTATTTGAGTGTGATTTTTTTTGGATTATGGCGAGTAGATCCTTCCTGAATTTGAAAAAAATCTGACCATCGTTCTACTGTTCATCGGCTAGTGCAGAAACGGAAACTCGTTTTTATTCCGATTAATTGACAGAAGCAGAAATTTAAGATGCAAATCATAGTTGGTATAGTATTAAATTAATAATATTAACGCATTAACATGCGTAACTAAATTTTGAAATATTAAAATGTACGTATGAGAGAGAAGAAAGTTTAGGGATTGGCACATCCAACTAGTTATCAGTACCGAATTTAAGTTCATTGTAAATAGATAAGAATAAGATTTAAAAAAGTGTTATAGAGAATAGCCATATTTAATATTATTTTGACTTCATATCTCTTTGAACTTCTATGGCATACCCATTCATATATTTCTAGAATAGCGAGCTATACCTAACCTTACACTGTGTACTTTTTACTAACAAGGAAGGTCTCCATACGGGCATACTCCGAAAAATCTGAAAAAATTACAGAATGTTCTTCTCATGAGGATATATACGTTTATAAAAAAAATTTCGGCGGAACCCCCGTTCCCTGTCCGTAAAAAAATAATGAAAATTTCGTTATTTGGCGATTTATCTTCGGTTGGCGATAAAAAGCAATTTCAATTTTTTTTTTTTAAATGTCAAATGCATTTTAAAGGAAAAAAGTTTCATGTTCACCGTGTTTAGATAAATTAAATATCTTTGTTTTTGTCAGTTTTAGTTTGTTTTAAGTATAATTTCGTTATATTGATATTTATATGTATTTAATTCAAATTTAATCATCAAAATTTGAGATTTGAAACGAAATTCAAATTTAAATTAATTAAAATTGTTTCAAGTTCAAAGTCCATTTGAGCATTGTCAATTCGATTTTGTTGTTATGGAAACATCTAACTTTTATCTTTGAATACGCTTAAATGTATGAAAATAATTTTACTGAATAAGAATTATTTATATATAAAAATATTTTTTCCAGAGGTAAATTAAATAACTACAGCAACAAAAAATATATACATATGCAATTTAATATACATATATATGTATAAAATACATTAAACTCTCTCTCATTGTTTGTGTTTAAATTCATCAAACACCATTTACGCGGATTCTAAAAATCCAAGTTTTCAGTTGCATTAAAATCGTTTGCTTTTGGCGGGAAAAAGTGCTACTCGCCAAATCGTGTGACACTTTTGTCTTTTTACGCCAAATATTCGAAAGTTTTTTTTTTTTTTTTTTTTTTTTTTTTTTTTTTTTTTTTTAACCATTTGAAAAATGGTTGTTGTTTTCGGGAGAATGGACCCGATGATGTTACCACTTTTGAATGATGTTACCACTTTTGAATGATGTGGTCACTTTTGAATTTAAATTAATTTCTTTACTTTTAGAAGAGTTTTTATTTGAATTTAAATTAAATTCTTTACTTTTAGAAGAATTTTTATTTGAATAGTAAATTAAAATGGTTAAAATCATTGTAATAAAGGAGAAAACTAACAAATTTAAAAATGGGTAGACGGAAATTAACAGATACGGAAAAAGCCGAAGCCAAAGAAATGAATGAACGTGAATATCGCATTCAATGATATTAAACACAATACGCGTACTTAAACAATCATAAAGTGATTTTTATTTCTTCTTTTGCTATTTAAAATAAAAATTTAGTCAACATGTATAAGTTGCTTATTAGTTTGGCGATTCGTATCATTTGGCGAAATTGGTCGACGGGATAACTGAGTAATACTGTATTTGGTTTGGCGCAAAAACGTCTTTCAATGCAGAAAATGATAAAATCAAAAGATTATTGAGCCGCTGAAAACCAATTACGTGTTGAAAGGCGATCACGAAAAAGGAAGCAATTTAATGCCGAACCGATTAATTGTAAAACATCATGTCGCCAGGGCGACCAATCCACTAGCCATGGCGTTTTACTATCGGTCGGTTCTAACCAGGAAAATTTGAGTGCCAATAGTGATTCTAACAAGCCGGAAAATGTTATAGCTATTACTCTTGATTTTCCACCACCTAAAAAGAAAACTAAAAAGCAATCGGCTTGGGAAAAACTGGGAAAAAACTTTTTTGATTCGATGTCTGATGGACCCATTCACAGATGCATGTGCTGCGATCGATTTTGGTTTAAAACCTCCATCACCAAAATTCTGCTCTGTAAAATCAAACAATATATGCCAAAGTCTTACAAGTATAACAGTATATGCCAAAGCTGTATTTTAATAATGATTACTTTTGCACCAACAATGTTAAATAGTTTGAAATGTTTCTTTCGTCGCCAACTTTTATGCTTGGCGACAATAGAGTGATATAACTTAAACGAACCGTACCTTCAAATTGCAGCATGTATAAAGTCATTTATAGCAGTGGCACGGATAATACACAATAAAACAACTGGTATTTAGCTTAAAATGATAGATGAATGTATCGAGTGAAACATTTTTCAAATGGTTGGGGTAATTTCTTAAATTACAATTTTCTTTTTATTTTTTACATGTTTTCTTCTGGAATTCCGCAGCTAATTTTCACTGATCCTTTATTACATACATACAGTAGCTTAATTAGTATTTTTTTCAAGAAAATCTGAGTATGCCCAGTATGGAGACCTTCCTTGTAAGTCCTATTATTCTCTTAGCAACGATATTTTTTAAATATACAATACACATATTTAGAAAATTCATATTCTTATATGAATGAGTTTAATCATCCAAATTTAGAATAATGTAATGTGTTTCCCGCTTAATTGCATACATTTGGTTTCACTGAATTCTATGCATTTAAATGCGGTATGCATTTCAGCGAGGGCAGCAATTAATATTATAAGTATAAATTATCATTAATTATACCTGTGGCTTCCGGTAATAACCAAATAAAGCACATTTTTGAAAAAAATCAGATAATTTGGGAAAATGTAATTTTAAAAAGAGTTCTTTCATCTGCCATAGTACTGAAAAATGAAAATCTAATACTTCCCGTCATATGACGACTATAAATTTTCATTTAACCGGAGAGGACGTGCGCAGGGCCTAAAATACCCGGAGTGCGTATGGTTTTTACAATTGTAACCACTAAATTTTTTAAAGTAATCTTCAACTTATTTTATGGCAAAATTTGTAAGTATTGTTTCCATCTCAATAATGTGACTGTTATAATTTGATTTTATTGGTAGCAAAGTTAAAATCATTCATGCCTTGAGTAAGCGCGCGTTCTCCCGGGTAAAAAATTAAAAAAAATTTAATTGGTTCTCAATTAATAAAAACCATTTTTATATAACCATTTTGGCAAAAAAAGAGGTTCTTATATCCTAATTGAATGGAGTGAAAATTATTAAGCTCTAATATATTTTAAAAAAGTAATGATAAAAAGACATTTGAAAATTTTAAACGTTAAATACTCAAAATATTAAAAATGTGCCTTACCTGGTTATTACCGGAAGCCACAGATATACAACATATGACAAATATGACAATAAAAATTTGCACAATATTACAATAATAATTTACACAATAATTTAAAAATTATAAAAATTATTTTAATCAACTGTATACATAACGATGTATATACCAAGCTGCCATGTATTATAATACTATTTATATTACATGGTTTAACTTTTCATTATAATTTATGTAATTTAAGTGAAAATTAAAAGGAAAGTACAATAAAGAATTTTTAGTTTTAAAATACAACTTTGAAAATATTAATAAATTTCTGCATAAATTCATTTAATTTTTCATTATTTGTCAACTTACTCTTTATTCGTAGCCCACAAATGAATCTTTTATTTTTTCCTACTTGAAACACTGAATTTCTCCACTTCCGGTGCTAAATATTGCTCTTTTAATTTAAATATTATTTTCTTGACCATCCCTATTGTGTTTTCAATTACAGGATTTTCGAAGAGGTTTCACGGGCATCTTGATACGCTATATGACCAGCTTTAAAAGAAAATCATGCCTTAATTTTCAAATTAACATTCCCATGCGCTTCCATGCGTTAAGAGAATAAAGTCTATACTTTCACAAAGATTTTTGCTCTATTATTTTAGTTCTAACAACCTTTATAACGGAATAAAATTTTTCTGTTCTTAATTTTTTTCCATTCATCACATTTGAATGAATTTACAAAATCCGGATTACTATATTGAGGATATTTTATGCGAATAATCAGGGTTTGTTATGCGATAAAAAGAGTATTTTTAACATTAACCTTATGTTGGCCGTTTCTGTTTTATGGCATTCTATGCATATAAGCAGGGTATGCAATTATTCGTTACCCAATTATGGATACTGTCCTTGCCTGTTCAGACATTCGCGAGCTAATTATATTCCTATGGGGAGGCATTTTTCTAACAACTCTTTCGCATTTTAGCATTTTTTTTTTTTGGGGGGGGGGGGAGCATTGGATAGGGTAACATCCCCATTATTGGCATGCACCAATGATTGGCACATCCTAAAAACATGTCCTAAAAAAAGATTTATATCCAGTCTTTTAAAAATATAAGACCATATATCAGTTATATACTCATTTACTTTAAAGATTATAACTTTGATTTATGCTACTAGATGACAATAATGCCTAGGAAAGAGAAACAATTATGGTTTGCTCAAATTAGCCATTTTTGTTGCAAATGCTTCTTCTCTGGCTTAAGAAAGGCATGCTTTTCAATTAATTATTATCTGATTTATAATGTATTTTAAATTTTAATCAACAACAGTTTTGTTTAGATGAAAAGGGTTACTTTAAGTGTATAAAAGTATTTTTGACATAAATATTTGGACTTATGAAATATGATAGATGCCAATTAATGGTGCCTCAATTTTGCTAGTTCCAAGTAATTGGCACCTATTCCAATTACTAGGAAATCGCAAGATTTGAGATTAACCACTTATTTTGGCAGTACTTTTAAAGTTTTAGATTAAATTTATTTATCAGTTGTTTTTATTTGAAAATATGAAATATTATCAGTAATTGGAATCCATTAAAGCTTTGTATGTCAATCACGGGGGACAGCATGACAATTACTGGGTATTAATATAAATATATTGTATTGTTTTAAAATGTTCACATTTCAGACTAATATGCTGATTTCTCTCTCTCAAAAACCTGAAATATGGCATCTTCATCTGCAGTAAATTCCTTTAAAGCAATTAAACCCAATGCAAAATATAAAGGGTTTTATATATATATATATATATATAAACATGTGCGAATTACTGTATCATAAAGTGTCATACACTGGTGCTCTAGGTGCCAATTACTGGTGATTACAGCTACTTTTTATAAATGTATTTAAAAAAAAAATACTTTTTCGAAAATTTTTGCTTTTAGTGGGCAAAATAGATGCACAGATATGCATTCTTTGATTTAAAAATATTTGCAAGTAAATATTTTATTTCTTGGTAATGAAAATTGAAGTAAGTTTAAAGAAAAATTCTTAATGTGCCAATTACTGGGGACGTTACCCTAGCTGAGGTCCCTCTCAAGATCGCGCGTTGATTACTGTTTCGATTTTGATCGCAGATATTTTTTTATAAAGTTACTTTCACTTTCTGAACCGGTTCTGAAAGTGAAAGTAACTTCGTGACAATTATCTGCGACCAAAATCGAAAAAGTAATTAAGGCGCGATCTTGAGAGAGACCTCAGCTATGCCATGCAAAAAAAAAAAAAAAAAAAAAAAAAAAAAATGCGAAAGAGTTATTAGATAAATGCCTCCCCATAGGAATAGCATGAGCTAGGCAGGCAGGGACAGGACCCTTAAGTAAGACAGACTGTAATACAAACGAGAACCTTATGTTAACTATGGATTCATCGACTCCAATACAAAAATTCATTCAATCTAAATTATCTACAGATAGATTAGATCTATTATCTAATCTATCAACAGATCAGACATGCATATTATAGTACCTTGCAGAAAGATAATAAAGATTTTCATTTTATAGGTATGACAATAGGGCAGTTTCGACGTAGAATAAAAGAACATGAAGCAGATCTCAAATTTAATACCCCCCCATACTCCATTAGCAAAGATTAGCCTAAATTTAGCATTAATGTAGAGTTCAATGAATTCAAAATTATTTTTCATTCAAGTAATTACCATGAAGCAGTTTTAAGAGAATGCTTTGAAATAATTTCAAATACAGTACGTAATTTCAAATGCAGTTGCGTCACATAATTCATCAGAGGTTAGAAGAAAAGGGGAGGGGGGGGGGATCTACCTGCCCAATATATGTGAACTTGGGAAATTTGAGCTTGCAGTTTGGAAGTTCTACATTTTTGAAACACTTAATAATAATACAAAAAATAAGAATTTTTTTATTGTTTTGCTGACTACCTTTTTGAATTCTCTAACACTAAATTAGTTAAATTATAAAATACCAAAAGCAACCACAATCAATTTGTTATTGTGTTTCTCTGTGCTACGAAAATATACATCTAGCGGACCCGAATTTCCCTACTGATGCCCATCATTAATGTCTCTAATCTATTTAATCCAAAAATTTGTTAGTTTCTCAGAAATCTCAAAATATCACGAGTATATATAAAATAGAATTATGAATCTTACACAAAATATATATATTTTTTGTTTTTATTTCAGTATTTGACTTTGGAAAGAATTTATTTTTTTGTATAAGTATTGTTATCATTAAAACACACATTACACAGATAATTTCAGTTGGAAAATCAAGCAATGTGTTTCAAGTTCGGAAATTTTTGAATTTGCCATCCAAACCACGGAATAAATATTGCTACGGTCCTTTAATGCTGCATTGTCATATGAAGTCCATGAAGTCTGAAAAAAAAAATTGCTACTAATAGATGAAAGCTTATTTTGTTAAAAAAATGAATATCTATTCCTCTCAAAAGGTTCCGACTAAGGCTTTGGGGCAAGCATCATTTTATTTTTATTTATTTATTTACTTTTTTTTTTGGGGGGGGGGGAGGCTTCTGTCTATCGATAGAATTTTTTTGTGAGCAATGTGGAAGTGATTACTACTAAACTTCACATGTATTGTATATATGTATAAATTTTTATTCGGCGCAGTTTACATCTGTATGCAGGAAACTGGTTATCACAAACGAATAGTCACAATTTTATGCAAAAATACTAGCAGGATAATTATAGAAGAAAATTATAGATTGGTTGACAGAAATAAAAATTTCCAAACTTTTTACTTTGCTTATCTATGTACGTTAAACGATGGCTAAAAAAAAAGTGTCGCAAATTGGTCATAATTAATAGTGTTAACTTGCCACGCTATGAGGTAAACGTTAATGATTTTTTTTCTTGAAAACAGCGTGAAACTAAGTTCTTATAATAAAACTTTAATTACTAACCTTCTAATGTAGTTTGTTTTTCGCATAGATGAATAAAGTACTAGAAACAAAGAGAGGAAGGAGGACCGTTCTTACCTTCCTAAATGTTTGAAAATATGAACTTGGATGGCTTTTGGCTAATTTTAATCATCTGGTACTTTTTAGTGAAAGTACTTATAAAGGTCCACGCACATAGCACTAACTTCTTGCGCTATCTTTGATCTTTCGTGTCGGCGTTTTGATGTATAAATTGCACTTCTAGTGCACTGAATCTGAACTTCAAGAGAGAAATCTAACGCGAAATCAGTTGACAGCTTTACGATTGAAGATAAGGTAGATAAAAGTTCCCCGTCCTTTGTCAATTTGGTAGGGTCAGTCCCTCAAAAATCATTTAAAGAGATTTCACCCTTGTTTCGTTCGAAAACAAAGATTGATTGATTGTTCTTTTAGTAATAAGCCCAAAGAGAAATAACATTTAAATAACCACTGTTGACGGGCTTGTAAATTTGGTCGAAAACGTTTTCGGATTTTAATTCGATTTTTAATGCACCTTTAAACTACTTTAATGTATTTTAAATAATTTTATAAATATGAACTTTAAATCAATTTTAGTACGTTTTATTTGTGCTTTACACGAAAAAAAAAAAAAAAAAAAAAAAAAAAAAAAAAAAAAAAAAAGATAACGGTACATTTTAATGCAAAATAATATAATAAAAAAAATGTGGTTAGATAAAAATGGATAACGATATCAAAAGACAGCAAATAAAAGTGATATCATTACATATGCATAGTTTCTTGTGTGCTGTAAGCAAATATCTTGAACCATATAGTATTTTCCATTCTATTTTCTCTGAGTGCTGTAATCTAAGTTCCATTATTCCCTTCTTCCCTGCTTCACCGAAGGAGAAATGGACACACGCCTCATAGCAGAAAGATCGTGACCTTCGAAGGTCATGCAACAACTCTCTTCGTCGAACAAGTATATAGTATATTCATGAAAACACAAGCATTTGGTTTGGGGTTGGGAGGGAGGGAACGATCTGAGAGGAGAAAATTCCCAATCCCTTTCAACAGTGAAGAAAGGACGGAAAAACAGATCTGACTACTCCAAAGTTGAACTGAATTCCTGGAACTCCCTTTTTTTTCTGCCTACATGCGGTTTACTAATAATAGAAAACAATGGAGATACAATGGCCAGGGAGATAACTATCTTAAACCATACTGAAGAGAAAGATTCCTGTCCTACACTTGGATTGAAGTTGAACTTCAAAACTCTTTAACATCAAACGCGCCGTGTGGAGATATAAAACGCGCCGTGTGGAGATATAAAACGCGCCGCCTTAGTTGAACTGAAAGTATTGAAGTCTGAATGTAGTCAGAGGAGGAATTAAGAAATTATGAAAAACTCATCGCTGTGACCAGTTTTGAGTTTACCCCCCCCCCTCCCCCGCCTCACACGCACACTCAGTAGAAGAGAAAGTATGTGGAAATAAATGAAAATAAATTATATTTATCTGTTGTTAGTTATTCAAAATTTGTTTCTTCTACATTGTATCTTGAAGGTCGTGATAGAATGTATATATGTTCCCATCTTGGTGAATAAAGAATAAATTAGCGAGCAAATAACAAAAATTATTAATTTTTTAAAAGTAAAAACCTGTACTAATACCTGTATTAAAACCTTAGTCTTAATTTTTAATATCTGTTAAAGATAAATAAGAAATATTATCAGAACTCAGAAGTAAAAAATTGCACTAATATCTGTATTAAAATCTGTATTAAAACCTTAATTGTAATTTTTAATATTTGTTAAAGAAAAATAAAAATATTATTAGAACTCACAAATAAAAAAACTGTACCTATATTAAATTCTGTATTAATACCTTAGTTGTAATTTTTAATATTTGTTAAAGAAATAAAAAATATCAGATCTCATAACTTCTGATTTTCAAGGGGGAGGGGGTGTTAAAAAATTCTTTTATGAAAATCATATTAGCAAAAACAATCTTTTCTTTTTATGTTTCAACTTTCTCCCTCTAAAAGAAATTTGATTAAAATAAAGCAATTCTGCAGCAGAACGGTGAGATTTTGTCCATATCCTAGAGGAAGCTAACAGTTCTCGCATTTTTCGAAAAAGTTATTAAAATACTATTGCAAACAGTGTCTAAAAATTTCATGCATATATAAAAAAGGCGATATTAGTGAAGGACGAAATTCCACGGTATTCAGCAGTATTATTATTTTTTTTCAAAAACACCCTTAAATAAATTTGAATCAATATATTGCAGAATAATCATTCACTATATGAAATATTTTTCCAACACTGTTTCATTTTTAAATTCTATGTAAAAATCCTTTTTAGTTTAGGTTTGAACTAACTTCAATTAATGACGCAATATAATTTTTTTTTTGTACTATTGTATGGCATAGTCAGAACCCGATCAAGCTGAAGTTAGGCCCAGGGCCTGTTAAAAAATTGCCCCCCCCCCCTACCTACCCATTTTCAACGACACTTTCACACAAAAAAAGAAAGTTTATTTTACGAGTTAGCAAAATTGTTTGGGCAAAAAGTGCCTAGGTTAAAAACTTCTAAAAATTTTATTGAGTCATGCAGAATATTTAAATTTTACATTTCATATTGTATAAACAATATTATTTGAAATGTATTTGATTGAGGGGAAAAAAAATCAGCCACATAATTTGTGAGCCCCTGAAATTGGTGGACCCAGGGCCAAGGCCCCGGAGGCCCGTGCATTAATCAGGCCCTGGGTATATTTAAAGAAATATTGTAATGTTAGTTGACATTAGTGATGGGCAATTCTCGAAAATTCATCAATCGATAAAAATCGTAATCGTAAAAAAACACAATTCATAAAGTCATCGATTAGTTTCGAGAATCTACAATCGAGATATTTTACAATCGATTATTAAAATATTTGTAATTAAATGTTTAAAAACAACAAACCGAAAGGAGGCTATAGTGAAACCAGAATAGTAGAAAAGTCATGCAACGGCGTTCTCTGGTGACAAAAGGTTGAAAAAGTCGCTAGTAGGAAGAACTTTAGCAGAATGAACTTATTTGCGAAATTTGAAGCTAATTGTATAATTCTGTATAACAAACCATCTAAATTAAGGGGGGTGGGGGATCAGCCTCCATTTTTCCCGTTTTTACTTAACCAATGTATCCCCAAAACAAATCAGGAAAACTTTATCAGAATGAACTTAGTAACAAAATTTGAAGCTAATTGGATAGTTCTATCATGAGTTACCGCGTTACGTACATACATAACCCGGGGAACATTAGTTTTCAGGTTTTGATAGCTTGTGAACTAAAAAATAAAGTTGAAATTTATTCTTTTCCTTCAATTTTTAAAAAATTGTGTTGAAAACCATCATAGCTCAATAAATAACAGTTCAATTTGAAAATTTAAAATAAAAAAATGTTTTAAAAGGATGCCGTATTCAAGGGAAGCAAAGCCATAGCTAAGGGGGTGCTACGGGTGGCTCAGGTCCCCCTCCCATCCCTAAAACATTTTGGACCTTCCCTGTAAATGATCCATGGTCGCTAAATGAATTTCTGTTCCGAAAATCAAAATGAAATTCTGTTTAAAAATCTAATTTAGTTTCGAGAACCTTTCACAATTACGCAGAAATACTAAATTATTACTAAAATAAGTGTTTCAACACTCCCTCATCCTATTTGCCCATATGAAGTTAACATGATGTTATATTGCACTAATTATACACTTGAATTTTTCATAATCATACCTTTCTCTTAGCATAAAATGAAGTTATTATAACAGTTTAATGAGAAATATAGTAACTACAGTGTAATATTACCAAATCTATCTTTTTGCGTCACACAGAGAGAAAAATGATATGAGCCCTTCTAGTAACGGCCCTGATTGCAAAGTTAAACCATTTTAATTTATCAATTACATGATTAAAACTTTAACATTTTACAGGAACATATAATATAAAACATCACTTTAAAATATCAAATTATTTATACATGCTATAAGTGATCTATTAAAATAAAATAAAATGAAAAAAAAAAAAACTTTTAATTTTACATGTTTTGTGTGCTCTGACGGCAACTTTTTCAAAAACAAAAAATTATAAAAGAAAAATTTTCGCTAAAATTTTCTTTTATCATTTATTGTTTTTGTAAAAGTTGCCGTCAGAGCACACGAAAGATGTAAAATTATAAGTTTTTTTTTTTGCCATTTTATTTTATTTTAATAGATCACTAATAGCATGTATAAATAATTTGATTTTACAGGAATTTTCAGCGTTACTTGGCTTTTTATACCTATAACTTTTAAAATAGCGTTATTGTCATAAAATGAATCTATTTCCTAAGTAAGGTATTGTGCAAATATAACGTTATCATTTTAGAGGGGGGGAGGGAGAGGGGAACTCTGGGATATGATATTATAAGATATCTCGAGGGGGAGGGGAGCTGTCTTTTGATATCGATATCATTTTTTGATCCAATCAAAATGTTCTCTTTTTATTTGTAACATGGTCTTTGGTACAAAACAGAATGTTATCTTTTTTATAAAAATACGAAGTTCTTATTAAAATTACTAAATTATTGCAAAATTATTTAATTCTAAAATATGAAATACCACAGCGTTCGATATTGTTATTCTGCATATGTATATGCACAGATAACTACGGTTCGAGAAACTATGTGTGAAATATATTTAAAATGAAGCTTAATAAATACTAATTGTTTAGTAATAAATAAAAGAGAAAGAGAAGGAATGTTGTCCACTTGTTTTGTTGATAAGAATTTCTATTTGCTCCCCACTCCTTCTCCTTCGGGGCAAGTGCAACATGACTTTATTACTGTCATTGGGCCTTGGGGAGCTAAGGGGGCTGAAGCCCCTCCTAGATCGCAAGATTAAATTAACTATTTAAAGTTTTCTAAAGTTAAGAAAGTTTACGTTTATTACATTTAACTCTTAATTGCTGTGATAAAAATTTTCACATAACTACTGTGAGCGGTCTGTTAGGCTGCTTAATCTGAAGATTAATAAAATATAAAATTAACTCTCAGAATGTTAGATTTTGCATTAAACTTTATGTACAGGACGATTATAAATAAAATTCAGCTATTGAAAAGTCTGCAAAAAGTAAGACCAAATGTTCATTAACTGATAAAAAATCGAAATTTACACATTGCTTACCACCACAAGAAAGTCCAAACTTGTCATGTTCCATTGAGTTTCCTTGTCTGTGCATTTGACTGCTTATTTACTCAAAGAAAGGTAAAACAACATTTACAGGCATTGACGGCGCGGCATTTCAATCCTCATTCGAAATCATTTCTTATTATTTACCCATCATACGTAGTACAGGGTTAGTCTTGCAATCGTTTTGAAAATCGAAAACTTTTTTTTTTTTTTTTTTTTTTTTTGACGGGTTTACACATTTCAGATAGTAGATACCAAAAAACATGTTTTTAGGAAAAAAAAAAAGAATGCCGTCCGTCTGTTTGTCTGTCTGTAAACGCTCTAACTCGCGAACAAATTGAGATGGAGACTTGAAATGAAGTATGTAAAAATTACTTTCTTAGTATGTAAGAATGGGACGAAGCTTATTGAATATCAGTAACCTCGATTATCCGGAACTATTTTTTTCGGACTCTCAAAAAATTCTTTCTGATGAAAGGTACATAAATATTTTCGAAACTTTTTATTTTAAGGAGTGGGAGTAAAAGGCAATAAAATAACACAAATTGTGCATCAAGAACGAAGTCAATTGGACTATTAACTACCGAGATATTTGCAATCCTGTTTTCCACATTCTTCGATTTTTCATGACCCTGTATTTCATTCAAATTTTAATTCAAAAATATAATTTAATTGAAAATGAGAAGCTTAATCTGACGCAGTTAATTGTTAGTCAATATGACTATTATTTTTGGAATTATAAGGATTTTTCTTTTATGCAGTTCGGTACTATTTGAGTAGTTTGGCATTTTCTATAATTTGTCAAAATTGGTACATCAGCAATTCATTCATAGAGCATTACTATGTATATAAACAATATTTAAATATACGTTTAATTTTTGTTTTGGAATTGCAACGCATTGTATAAATAGTTTTCACATGTTTTATTTTCATGTATTACATTATGCATATCCATGATGGGTAAGTATTACGGTGCCCCTTCCCCCCCAAAGACTAGTTATCATTTGCGTTTATAAACATTACAAATATGGACATTTTTAATGAAAATTTGTGTTTTCTTTGTATTACTTGTAGCATATCATACGAAACCTACCTAAAAGCAAGACAAAATATTCGTTAACTATGATGAAAAATTGAAATTTACTCATTGCTTACCATCGTAAGAAAAGTGTCTTGTCATGTTCCACCAGAGTTTCCTTGCCTGCGGATTTGACTGCTTGCCTACTCAACGAAAGGCAAAACAGCATTTACCGGTCTTTCGACATTTCATTCATCATTCGAAATCATTTATTTATTTTTATCATTTGCGTTTATGAACGTTACAAATCTGAACTTTTGCAATGAAAACTTGATGTTTCTTTGTATTACTTGTAGCATTTCATACGAAATCTACTTAAAATTAGACAAAATACTGAGTAACTGACAAAAAATCGAAAATTACTTATTGCTTATCACTTCCTACTTATCACCACAAGAAAAGCGTCTTGTCATATGTTCCACAAGAGTTTCTTTATCTGCGCACTTGACTGCTTACCTACTCAACGAAAGGCAAAACAACATTTACAGGTATTTTCGGCATTTCATTACTCATTCGAGATCATTTATTTTCCCTCTTAACTTACGTGCTTGTGTGCATTAACAATCTCGCCATTTACAAATCAAAATTTGTTAATCATACAATAGATACCGACCTCCATCCAAGATTTTGAAAATATTAAAATAGTAAAATCTAACTGTACTAGTGAGAATTTTATTTGAAGGTTGTTTTATATGATTTCAGAAAACTCCCCTCAACGGATCATGCACATTCCATCAGAATATGTTGATGCTGTTGTAACGGATACTCCATGGGGATTTATTATTTCAAAATACATAATTTGAAAGGGAAAAATAGCTTTTGTTTAAGAATGGCATTTGAAACGATGAAAAAAGCTACAGAAATATCTACAGTAAGTTATTTAATTTTGTATCATGATGCATAAACTAGATTTTAGAAAGCGTATACTTTTATGACTAAAAAATAAGAAAATAGATCATGTTAAAGACAAGGCCGTAATTTATTGAAGGAAAAACAGAGTAGATCCCCCCCCCCCTTCTCTGAAATTCCTTTCTGAATCGCCATAGGTAAGATAATTATTAGTTTGGATGATTCAGATTGAAAAATCAACAACAGTCAAGACTTTTAAAAATATTTAAATCTATGATAACTTATCTTTATTGTTGCATTTCGTTAATATGATTTAAAAAATACATATTTTCTGAAAAATCTTTAAATTCGTTCGTTTTTTTTTTTTTTGGGGGGGGGGGGGGGGGACGATGGGACTTTGTAAAAGTAGAACTAAATAGAAACAGATATTTTGACAAAAATATTTTAATACATTACCTTAACTATGCGTTTCAAAATAAAAATAAAATTTAGATAAAGATGTAAAATAAATTTCTAATCGGAAAACTTTAAAAGATTCTTCCAAATAAAGTATTTGTACATTTCTCCAGCCTGATATACACTGTATTTATAGTGTTCATCGTTCAAAAGATTATTTATACAGCAGCTGTCATTAATTTTTAACTTCATGTTATATTTGTCTGACATTTAATTTAATTTTCTAATCAAGTAATTGAAAATGGCACATAAAACTAGAGAGGTATTTCTAGATATAAGAAATCCTATTATAGAGCATCATGAAAACTGGAACTCGCAACGAGAAATTGAAAAAGCTATTAAATTACCATTTACAGGTATTAAATGCATCGTGAGAAAATATGAAGATATTGGATGCATCGATATTAAACTAAGACCAGGACTCCTCAGCAGATTAACAATGATTGCAAAAAGGAGTTTTGTTAACCCGGGAGAACTCGCTGCATGAGATTTTCTTTCTCTATCGTATCTTTTTTAAGACTCTTATTTAAAACATTTTTCATTTTAAGGGTGTATTTCGATTCAAACTGCTTGTTTACCGATTTATTTTTGAATTCATTTTTGCTCTCAAACACATGAAACTCGCAGATTCTCTTATTTAGAAAGTGCACAAGGTGCCGTGAAGGTCAATTCTTTGATAAGTGCACACAATATTGCAAAAAAAAAAAAAAAAAAAAAAAGCAATAAAAAACGGCAATTTGAACCAATTTTTCCGAAGTCGGAGATCTGGGAACGAAAAAAAGGGTCTTCCTGAGAAGTTAATTGCTTATGAATCAAATTCTAATGAATTGAGCGTAAAAAGACATCACACGGCACCTTATACATCCCTTCAAAAATCTCCTCAGCAAATTTCATGTTTCTATTTTTAAAAATGTGTCTGAAATTGTATCGGAAAATTTCGAGCTGCTGAAGGTGGAAAAGCGTTTTTTTCGAATACACCCTTAATGAAACTTCAAAATGTGATTTCGGTTACTTTACCTCTTTTCTAAATAAAAGTACTAAGCCAAAAAAAGCCAAAAAAAAAAAAAATGATATTATGTTAATGTAACGAAAAAAGAAAAACAATTGGAGACCGGGAGAGAAATTCTCACTAGCGAGTTCTCCCAGGTTAAAACAACTTTAATAACGTCTATGGGTTCAGCTCAAAATTTTGCTGAAAATCTTGCACTGTCTTCTGACATCAGAGTAACACTTTAAACAATAAGAAGTATTCTATACAAGTCAGATTTAAAAAGAAGAACCACAAGGAAAAAATCCATTTATAAGTGATAGAAATAGGCGAAAACGCACGGAATTTGCTTTGGCATACAGAGGCAAATCAGTGGATTTTTTGGAAAACAGTGATTTTTCCTGATGAGAGAAAATTCGAAATTTTCTCACCACCAAGCTTTCGAAAAATTTAACGGTAAAATAAAACTGTTCTAGATCCAAAACATATACTCCCAACTATCAAGCATGTTGAGGGAAATATTATGTTTTATGTTATGTTTCTAATGGAACAGGAATTTGGAATTTATTGACATTGGAATGATAGCGTTAACATAGATTGATGTGTTGCAGCATAATTTATTAAACAATTAGAGGAAATTACGCTTAGAAGAAGCTTTTTACTTTCAGAAGAATAACGACCCAAAGCATACTGCTATGATCACACGGGCGTGGTTACTCTACAATACTCGAAGGGAACTGGTAACTCCTCCACAATCGCTAGACTTGAATCCAATAGAATATTTGTGGATGCTATTGGAAGCAAAAATTCGAAACAATATATATACCTGGTTAAAATAGTTTTAAAGAAGCTCTTATTGAGTCATGGAATAACAGACCAAACCGCTACAAAAAAGTTGGTGATATCTATGTCACACCATCTAGAAAGTAGAAACAGACATGAAAGCTAAAAGATATCAAACAAGATATTAATTTGTATTATTTAACTAAAATTTCATTAATTATAGTACATTAATATAGTGTATAAATACTTTTTTTGCATTAAATTTTTGTATATTTGTTTATTAGGATGTAAAAAAAATAAATTCTTCTTAACTAATAATAACACATTGCTCAGTGGTGCACAAAACAGGAATTTTAATATACATTAGTACATATTAAAATAAAATAAAACTTTCAACGTTTCGCGCCGTCTTCTGCGGGCGTCTTCAGGAAAATATGAAATGGAAGGACTACGTTTGCATCTTGTTCGAGAGATAATATTTTTACTGGTGTCAATCTGGTGACACACATGTGAAATCACATGTGGTTTCACATGTGAAAATCGTATGTTTTAACCAGTTATCATATGAATTTTTAATTGAAAAAAAAAAACCAACGAAAAAAAAAAAAAAAACACTTGTAGAAATATGGTAAAAATTTTTTGTAGCTCTTTGAAATTTAGTTCGTCCTTGGTAGCCAAAATACGGTTGGTAGATCTCAAAAGTAAAGTCTCAGTTCCAACTTGCTAATTGGAATTAAGTGTTTAAACATATGCTATGAATGCTAATAAATATTTTTTTATATCAAAAAAAAAAAAATTCTTCTAAATTTTCGAAATGTTAATAATTTGTAATTTTAACTCTAGTGGCCATGTGCGGCACTTGTGAACAGTCTAGTTGGGGCAGGTATGAACAGTTGAAAAGTTCCCCATTAATCATTCTGCGATTCAGTTACTTTCACGTAACTTCAAGAGAAATAATGTCAGCTTCATTATCTATAATTTTCATGCAACAGAAAACTTTTATCATAGAACGTTTGATTTTGTATTGAAATTTCCACAAAAACATCTGACAACAAGCAGATAAAGAGCAATAATTTCGTTTGCGTTCAATTGTTATTTAAATAAATATAATGTTTTCTAAAATGCAATAATGTTATGCAATATTTTACTAAACTGTTTACTAAAATATTCTTTTATGTATTGTTAATATAAAAAGCATTGCGTTAAACTACTTTTTAAGTTTTTTGATTTTACTTTTTCCAAACTTGCAATGATGACTTACTATCATCTCTAGAATAGTTATGTATATGATGCTTTGGATGGCGATAGATCTTAAGAAAGTAACAATTTTAAAACAATAATTACCATAAAATCCCGATTGTAAGCAGCCCGTTAACTTCCATTCTTTCAAAAGCAAAAAAAGTTAAATTTGGGGAGAGATTATAATCGAGATTTTTTAAAACAATCATTAAAAACCCTTTTTCATCATTAATTTAGAAATAAATAAGGCAAATACAAGGCTGTGAATATTTCGTATTTCGGCAGATTTCCAATAAATTTTATCCAAACGCCCCAACCTAAAATCTTCCCGAAACAAAACCCACAAATCTAAATTTTAAAGCTTTATTTGTTTTTTTCATTTTTTTTTTTTTTTTTTTTTTTTTTTTTTTTTAACAATAAATCAGCTATATAATCCTCCCTCCCTTTCCCGAATCTACTTATTTTCACTTTATAATCTTGTGCTTAAACATATCATCCAGAAACTTGAAACATTTATGCATGCTTTTTTTCTTTTTTGTGAATTTAATACATAATATAGCAAATGATTATGACGACAAATGAATAACAGAATAAAAAACATGCCAAAGGATATTACTTACCCATCATACGTAGTATAGGGTAAGTCTTGCAATCGTTTTGAAAATCGAAAATTTTTTTTGACGGATTTACACGTTTTGGACACTGGAGATTCCGAAAAACATATTTTTAGAAAAAAAATTTTGCCGTCCGTCCGTCTGTGTGTCTGTCTGTCTGTCTGTAACCGCTTTATCTCCCCAACAAATTGAGATAGAGACTTGAAATTTTGTATGTGCTTAGTATGTAAGAATGGGACGAAGCCTATTTAATATCAGTAACCTCGATTATTCGGAACTATTTTTTTCGGACACTCGAAAAATTCGTTCTGATGAAAGGTATACAAAAATTTTCAAATTTTTCTATTTTAAGGAATGGAAATAAAAGGCAATAAAATAACACAAATTTTGCGCATAAAACAAAGTCGATCGGATTATTAGTTGTCGAGATATTTCTAATCCTGTTTTCCACATTCTTTGATTTTTCATGACCCTGTATTTCATTCAAATTTCAATTCAAAGATATCTTTTAATTGGAAATGAGACACTTAAATTAATGAGACGCATAAAACAAAGTCGATCGGATTATTAGTTGTCGAGATATTTCTAATCCTGTTTTCCACATTCTTTGATTTTTCATGACCCTGTATTTCATTCAAATTTCAATTCAAAGATATCTTTTAATTGGAAATGAGACACTTAATTTGATGCAAGAAACCGTTAGTGAATATGATTAATATTTTTGAAGTTATAAGGATGTTTCTTTTATGCAATTCCATGCTACTTGAATTGTTTGGCGTTTCATACAATTTATCGAAATGGGTTCATCAGAAATTCATTAATAGAGCATGATGATGTGTTAAAAATACTTAAATATACGTTTATATTTTGTTTTGGAATTGTAATGCATTTTATAAATTGTTTACATATGTTATGTTTTCATATATCATGTTATGCATATCCATGATAGGTAAGTATTACGGTGGCCTCCAACGATTAGTTTTTTCCTTGTGTTCGCATGTGCCCCACGTGTTTTTACAACTGCCTCACTAGTGGGGCACATACATGTGAACAATTTTTTGAATTCATGAAACTATTAAAAAAGGTAAGTAAAACTATAAAGGGGATTAAAAAAAATACAATACCTAAAACAAAGTTCTGTTTACTATAATCAGTAGTTTTTGTTTATAGAAATTGGCCCATTTATGAGGAAAAACTATATGAACTGTTCACATATGCTCCAGTTTCCCCTAAATGCTTTTAATAAACAATCGCTTTTCTTAAAGTTAAGACACATAAGTATATTATTACAATAATAACTGAGACATATGTCAGGGGAACTGAACCATTTAGGATCCAGTTACCCCTGAAGTTAAAAATGCATTTTTTGGAGTTTCTTTTATTACGGGAAATTAATTTTTCCATTGTTTTTCACTTTCAGTAAAGGACATTATGCAATATATTATTAAAATTACATAATAAAATTTTTAAAAAAAGAGCATATTGTGGGTATCGAAACAATTTTTTTAAGTAAGATACAGGGGGTGTCCAGCAAATAAGACCTCGATTTCAAATTGAAATTTCTGCGAAACAAAGATCGATAGAATTATGCGGTTAACGGTTTGTTTATCAGGTAATTTGTAAAAATCTTATATAGAAGTTTCGAACGGTGACTATTTTGAAAAGATTGTGTTCTGATTGCAAAGAATGCTTGACTTGACGTGTTTCTTGTTTTAGACTGCATGCAGAGAACGAGTTTTTCGGTTTATAGTGCCATATTTGAACAATTCTTGAAATTAAATTTTTGAAATTTCGAAATTCCAAACATTCTGTTCGAAAAATAGTTAAAAAACTCGTTCTCTGCATGCAATCTAAAACAAGAAAAATGTCAAGGCAAGCATTCCTTTCAAAACACGATCTTTTCAAAACATTCATCGTTCGAAACTTCTATATAAGATTTTTTACAAATTACCTAATAAACAAACCGTTAACCGCACAATTCCATCGATCTTTGTTTTAGAGAAATTTAATTTTGAAATCGGGGTCTTATTTGCTGGACACCCTGTATATAAAACTCGAAATGGTACGATACAAATGAAGAGGGTAGCATAAGACAAACTAAATTAGAAAATATAGAAATCAATAAAAAAAATTAAAATAAATAATTCTATTCGATATAAAAACGTTATATTTTCCACAGGTTTAATTGACCGTATCGAACTTTCATTGAGTTAATTAAAAAAGATGAATAACATATTTAAGTATTTACGTACTTGTTTGTTCACAGATTTATCTTATTTTTCTTTTTCTAAAACAACCATGCAACTTTGATACTTATTACCTATACTGAAGTACATACATACATACTTAATTTATCGCACACATAATAAAGAACATGCATAAAACTGTTTAAATCTCTATTTCAAATGCAAAAAAAGGGCCTTAGTGTTTTTAAAATAGAAAGTAGTGAAAATAAAAGCATGGAAAAAAAAAAAAAAAAAAAAAAAAAACTATTTGAATTTTTAATTTGTATCGGTAATTGCGCTTAATGTATTGACAAATTTTATATTACCTGCGATATAAATAGCTTGATAAAAATGAGGTGTCAGTATTGTTCTCAATCAAAGAAGTTTTAAATTTTCAGCTGCGAAATTACGCTTAAAATTATTGAATATTTAATACATGAGTTCATGTATTAAATATTCAATAATTTCAAGCGCAATTTCACAGCTGAAAATTTAAATATGTATTTACCGATGCTGGTTTTGTTTGTGTCTCATGTTAACGCCTCAAGTGCTCATGAGGACAATTCCATCTTGTGCTGCAGTTGCAACCTTACTAACAAATATGAGTGAAAAATGCCAAGCTGGGCATTGTCCTCATAGCTTAAATGGTAGAGCACTTGAAGCGTTCCGGGTTTGATACTCGTCATGGACATTTTTCATCATGTTAGTTCTATGCTTATTTAGCAAGTGATATTTCATGTATTAAATATTCAGTTAAAGTCTTTCGTTTAATATTAAAACGAAAAATCGAGATTGACAATTTTAATGTAAATAGGCCCCTAAAAATTAAACCAGTATGCCCAATTATATGTACAGAATGTAAGGCAAAATTTCCATTGACAGATCAAAAAAAAAAATCAAAATTTACTCATTGCTTACCATTGCAATAAAAGCGTCCTGTCATGTTCCATCGGAGTTTCCTTATCTGCGCATTTGACTGCTTATCTACTCAACGAAAGGTAGAACAACATTTACAGGCATCGACGGTGCACAGTGGGGCAAAAAGCCTTCAAATCCGACAAAAAATCGAAAAAATGAAATTTTATTTTGGACTACCGGCATACATCACTTTGATAGAGCAGATGTCACTGCTCGGTATTAAAAATTGCGCAAAGTTATCTTAATCGCCGTTAAAAAAGGAAGTTAAATTGCATATCCCAATTTGATAATAAATGAAAAAAAAAGCAATAATTTTGTTTCAACATTCTTTTGTTAATTTTGCTGTAATAATTCAAAAATATTTTTTTTAACTATGCAACCATTAAGTACTGGTATGTAACGAAAATTCATTAACTTTCAATTTGTTTTAATACGATTTTTTTGATATAGTGGCGCTTAGAACATACAGTGGTGAAATTTCTTTTAAAAAAAATTAACGGTGTCTACAAACATTGAAGGTTTAGCAATGAGTTAAAGCGAGTTCAGTGTTAACTATAATTTTTTCGATTAGGTTTGAGTTTTAGAAAGACAAATATTTGAAAAAAATCTTGCTCCTTTTTTAATTGTATGATCATTTTTATAATTAATCATCCTCAAATCTTCGTTAGTGTACAGATGAGAGCCAGACATGATCATATTTATATATATGTATTTGCTAAAGACGAATTTAAATGCATTTTTTATTATAAAATAATGTATTTAAATGAAATTCTTTATTAACGAAAAGCTTTTGAAAAGTAATATGTTTTTTGTATAAGAGTTCCACAATCGGAAAAATTACAAACACGTAGTTCCACAAACTTAAAAAAAAGCTGAAATATTTTAAATTTTACTATAAATTCTGATGTGCAAAAGCCTGTAGAGATAAGGGAAATACTTTAGAATTAATAAAGAGTGGTTTGGAAAATTGCTTTCATTTCCTCGATTCGAAAAATAAACAAAAGCGTCATTAAAAAACAAACATGTACGTCTTGATATTCCGTTTGAAAAATGTTCTGAATGATAAAAAAAATTAGGAGAAAAACGCTTACGCGATTCTATTTCTACATCTTCGTTAGGGTATGTGACATGAATGAGTTTAACATCTGAAAGACAGGAGAATAACGCCGGGAGGAACAGGTTAAAGTAACAGGTAATGATAAAGCAAAATGCACCCCAGAATTCATTTAGATAAATAGTTTAGAAAGAAACTTTTTTTCAATTTCTTATTTTTTTTTTTGTACATCATTATACATTTAAAAGATTTTTGACAAACTTAAATGGCCGCGATTTTGAAACAAGATAACGGATGAAGTTGGGCCGTGAACTCGGTCAAGACAATGGTATGTACTATGTACACACGAAGTTATATCCAAATGAGTTTATAAATATGCAGGGCCCGACTTAGACAGTGTAGGGCCCTGGGGCAAACATTATTAGAGGGGGGCCCATCTATCTTAAAATTTTTTGTAAATTATACTTGAAGTGACTAAAACTGAAATTTATAACTATTGTATGTGTACATAAATTTCGTACCAAGTACTATTCACATCTATATACATAATAGCAGAAGAAAGACAACTTTAAGAAATTACAGAATACAGACTTTTTTTAGATTACAGGAATATGAGGATAAAGGTGAGGCCTTAAGGAGGCAATGGGTACTAAACAGACGGGGTAGGAGAAGACAGACCCTTCAAATTGAAAAAGGAACTTTGGTCACCTTTGACCATTTTTTACCATTTGATACTCCTTAACAAAAAACTTATATCTGTCCTTGGGGGGCTCCCTAAAGCCGGGGGGCCCGGTGCAATTGCCCCGCACGCCCCTACCTTAGTCAGGCCCTGTAAATATGCGTATTATCGCGTGACAAATTTCAGACAGTTTCAAAATGTCAGTCACACTGGAAATTGAAAGTGCTATAAATCTCACATTTTTCAAGATATAGATGAAACAAAAAATGCTCTGGAATCTATGTCTTAAGATCAAACACACAAAAGAAAAATCTTCTTCAATTTCTTACATTTTTGTACCTAATTTTAAAATTTAAATTAAAAAAAAATAATATTCCGCGATTTTGAAACAAGATAACGGATGAAGTTGGGCCGTGAACTCGGTCAAGACAATGGTATGTACTATGTACAGTACACACGAAGTTATATCCAAATCAGTTTATAAATATGCGTATTATCGCGTGACAAATTTCAGACAGTTTCAAAATGTCAGTCACACTGGAAATTGAAAGTGCTATAACTCACACATTTTTCAAGATATAAATGAAACAAAAAATGCTCTGAAATTTTTGTATTAAGGTCAAACACACAAAAGAAAAATCTTCTTCAATTTCTTACATTTTTGTACCTAATTTTAAAATTTAAATTAAAAAAATTAATATTCCTCCATTTTGAAACAAGATGGCGGTTGGAACTGGCCAACGAACTCGGTTCAGGCATCGGTATGTACTATCTAGGCACCAAGTTTCATCCAAATCGGTTTATAAATACGTGTATTATTACGTGACAAAAACCAGATCATTTCAAAATGTGATCAACACTAGATATTAAAAGTGCTATAACTCAGCCATGTTTTAAGATACAGACGAAACAAAAAATGCACTGGAATCTTTGCATCAAGATCAAATGCATGAAAGAAAAATCTCCAATTTCTCACTTTTTTGTACCTTATTTTAAATTTTAAATTAAAAAAAAAAATTAAATGGTCGCCATTTTGAAACAAGATGGCGGATGGAACTGGCTAACGAACTCGGTCCAGGCTTAATTATGTACTATGTACACACCAAGTTACATCCAAATCGATTTATAAATACGCGTGTTATCACGTGACAAAAATTAGATCGTTCAAAATGTCAGCCGTAAGAAAAATTCAAAGTGTTATAACTCAATCATTTTTAAGATATAGACAAAGTAAAAAGTGTTCTGGAATCGTTATTCATAGATCTAACACATAAAATAAAAACATTTTTCAACTTTTATTTTTTTCGCATTTAATTTTAAATTTTAAATTTTTTAAAATCTTTTAAATGACCGTCACTTTGAAATAAGATAGCGGATGATGCTGGCCAACGAACTCGGTCGAGATATTTGTATGAATTATGTACTTAACAAGTTTCATTTAAATCGGTTCATAAGTACGTATGAACCGATAGCATGACAAAAATCAGATATGTATATGTCAGCATTTGAACGGAGGATGGTTTTGGGGTCTGGGGGACATGAACGGTGAAAATATACCAAAATTTTCTGGAAGTGCTTTCTTCCAGACGGCTGCAATAAGTAGCTTTTTACTTTTTGTAATGAAAGCTACCTAAAAGTGCGTGCTACCACAAAGACAGGAGAAATAGATTTACTTCTACTGTCTTTATAGTAGTACATACACTTTGCCTGAGAAAGGTGAATTCATTCATTCAAAACGAGTCGCTAATATTTATGTTAATATGTGCTTGAGTATCCTTAAAATTATTAATTGCAAACCCCGTTCCTTGAATTTTAAATGCGGTATTATGAATGATTTTCAAATATTTAATTTGTATAAAACTATCTTATTACTATTTTAAATTCTTGTTTTTAAATAATTTTTGTTCAGAAAATATTGAAAAAGTTTTGTAAAATAATTAATAAATTACTCTATAGCTTACGTAAAAGTTTTAAGTTTTACTACTTTAAGCTACAAAAGAATGCATGATGTGCCTTTTTTATTCAAAGTAAATTTTATTTTTGCCAACTTTGGAGGCTTCCTGCCCCACTGTGCAACGTTAGCATGTTTAATTCAAATTAATTTAAATAATATAAATTTTAATAAATCCGAAATTATCTTTCATTCAAGCAATTGCAAGGGAAACCGTTGAAATAATTTCCAATAAAGATATAGTATGTAACGATGCACAGTCATATGATACCCATGGAGCAGGGAAAGAATTGATACATAGTAGATGAAAGCCCATTTTGTTAAGATTTTTAAACACCTTTTCCTCTCAATCCCAACGTTTCTTTCATACCGTTACAATGGTCTCTCCTTGACGAATAATCACAAAATTTAAGTAACCACTGAATGGTGACCGTGTGAATTTGGTCAAAAACGCTTTAGGATTTTAATTTGACTCTTGAGATATTTTAACCCGGGAGAACTCGCTAGTGAGAATTTCTCTCACGTGCCCAATTGCTTTTCTTTTACTTTATATTCACTTAATATCAACTTTTTTTGTTTGGTTTAGTACTTTTATTCACTAAAGAGGTGAAATAAAAATGCGAAATCGCATTTTGAAATTTTATTAAAATGAAAAATGTTTTAAATAATAGTCTTAAAAAAGATAGGATTGAGAAAGAAAATCACATGTAGCGAGTTCTCTCGGGTTAAATAATTGTAAATTGAAGGAGAGAGTGCGGTGTTGTGGGATACTTTTTACAAAAGTTAAAAAAAAAAAAAAAAAAAAAAAAAAAATTGTAATTTAAGAAATTACCCCAACCATTTGAAAAATGTTTCACTCGATACATTCATCTATCATTTTAAGCTAAATACCAGTTGTTTTATTGTGTATTATCCGTGCCACTGCTATAAATGACTTTATACATGCTGCAATTTGAAGGTACGGTTCGTTTAAGTTATATCACTCTATTGTCGCCAAGCATAAAAGTTGGCGACGAAAGAAACATTTCAAACTATTTAACATTGTTGGTACAAAAGTAATCATTATTAAAATACAGCTTTGGCATATACTGTTATACTTGTAAGACTTTGGCATATATTGTTTGATTTTACAGAGCAGAATTTTGGTGATGGAGGTTTTAAACCAAAATCGATCGCAGCACATGCATCTGTGAATGGGTCCATCAGACATCGAATCAAAAAAGTTTTTTCCCAGTTTTTCCCAAGCCGATTGCTTTTTAGTTTTCTTTTTAGGTGGTGGAAAATCAAGAGTAATAGCTATAACATTTTCCGGCTTGTTAGAATCACTATTGGCACTCAAATTTTCCTGGTTAGAACCGACCGATAGTAAAACGCCATGGCTAGTGGATTGGTCGCCCTGGCGACATGATGTTTTACAATTAATCGGTTCGGCATTAAATTGCTTCCTTTTTCGTGATCGCCTTTCAACACGTAATTGGTTTTCAGCGGCTCAATAATCTTTTGATTTTATCATTTTCTGCATTGAAAGACGTTTTTGCGCCAAACCAAATACAGTATTACTCAGTTATCCCGTCGACCAATTTCGCCAAATGATACGAATCGCCAAACTAATAAGCAACTTATACATGTTGACTAAATTTTTATTTTAAATAGCAAAAGAAGAAATAAAAATCACTTTATGATTGTTTAAGTACGCGTATTGTGTTTAATATCATTGAATGCGATATTCACGTTCATTCATTTCTTTGGCTTCGGCTTTTTCCGTATCTGTTAATTTCCGTCTACCCATTTTTAAATTTGTTAGTTTTCTCCTTTATTACAATGATTTTAACCATTTTAATTTACTATTCAAATAAAAATTCTTCTAAAAGTAAAGAATTTAATTTAAATTCAAATAAAAATTCTTCTAAAAATAAAGAATTTAATTTAAATTCAAAAGTGGTAACATCATTCAAAAGTGGTAACATCATTCAAAAGTGGTAACATCATCGGGTCCATTCTCCCGAAAACAACAACCATTTTTCAAATGGTTAAAAAAAAAAAAAATTGTAATTTAAGAAATTACCCCAACCATTTGAAAAATGTTTCACTCGATACATTCATCTATCATTTTAAGCTAAATACCAGTTGTTTTATTGTGTATTATCCGTGCCACTGCTATAAATGACTTTATACATGCTGCAATTTGAAGGTACGGTTCGTTTAAGTTATATCACTCTATTGTCGCCAAGCATAAAAGTTGGCGACGAAAGAAACATTTCAAACTATTTAACATTGTTGGTACAAAAGTAATCATTATTAAAATACAGCTTTGGCATATACTGTTATACTTGTAAGACTTTGGCATATATTGTTTGATTTTACAGAGCAGAATTTTGGTGATGGAGGTTTTAAACCAAAATCGATCGCAGCACATGCATCTGTGAATGGGTCCATCAGACATCGAATCAAAAAAGTTTTTTCCCAGTTTTTCCCAAGCCGATTGCTTTTTAGTTTTCTTTTTAGGTGGTGGAAAATCAAGAGTAATAGCTATAACATTTTCCGGCTTGTTAGAATCACTATTGGCACTCAAATTTTCCTGGTTAGAACCGACCGATAGTAAAACGCCATGGCTAGTGGATTGGTCGCCCTGGCGACATGATGTTTTACAATTAATCGGTTCGGCATTAAATTGCTTCCTTTTTCGTGATCGCCTTTCAACACGTAATTGGTTTTCAGCGGCTCAATAATCTTTTGATTTTATCATTTTCTGCATTGAAAGACGTTTTTGCGCCAAACCAAATACAGTATTACTCAGTTATCCCGTCGACCAATTTCGCCAAATGATACGAATCGCCAAACTAATAAGCAACTTATACATGTTGACTAAATTTTTATTTTAAATAGCAAAAGAAGAAATAAAAATCACTTTATGATTGTTTAAGTACGCGTATTGTGTTTAATATCATTGAATGCGATATTCACGTTCATTCATTTCTTTGGCTTCGGCTTTTTCCGTATCTGTTAATTTCCGTCTACCCATTTTTAAATTTGTTAGTTTTCTCCTTTATTACAATGATTTTAACCATTTTAATTTACTATTCAAATAAAAATTCTTCTAAAAGTAAAGAATTTAATTTAAATTCAAATAAAAATTCTTCTAAAAATAAAGAATTTAATTTAAATTCAAAAGTGGTAACATCATTCAAAAGTGGTAACATCATTCAAAAGTGGTAACATCATCGGGTCCATTCTCCCGAAAACAACAACCATTTTTCAAGTGGTTAAAAAAAAATAATTGTTTGACACAAAAACAAAAATTTTAAATTTAGAGTGCAAGGTGAAACACTTTTATTATCAGTGAACAATATAGAAACATGCAAAAGCTATTTTATAATTAAAGAAATTTTAAGTTTCAAAATGTGTCCCACCATACCTCCCCACTATGTAAGAAGTTATGGGACAGCAATAAAACAAAGCTATAAAGGCACAAACAGTCTAGTGTCAGCTAGATCTACAATAAAACAAAAATTGTAGGTTGATAATGTATGTGCCACAATATAAAATTCCAGTATCTTCATGACTGGAATTAAAATTTAGAATTGTCAGTCAAAAAGGATATTAAAAAAAATCACCAATTCAATTTATTTCAGGGTTGGCAAAAACCCGGGTTTTTGTACAAAAACCCAACCCACCCGGGTTTTTCTGGGTATTTGTGGATTTTTCTGGGTTTTAGTTATTCTTCTGTATATTTGTAAATTTATTAATATATGCGTGTACTCATTTAAAAATATACTTATTAGGTTGCACTTTTAATTACATCGTATTTATTTATTACTAATTACTATTATTTATAACATCCGTTGAAAATTTATTCTATTCTGATATTACTATTCATACTAATAATAAAAGTACTATTATAATTAACTTAATACTATTTTAAGTGATAAAAGTGAGTTCTTATCACTTTTAAATAGATTTTAGTTATCACAATGAATAATTAATTTTACTTTTTTAGTAACTATAATAATTAAAATTATTATAATAGCGTCATTCCATGTCAAATCAAGCAAAAAAAATCAATATTCAACTTGACCATTTCTAATTTTATTGAAACTGTCAGGGATCATTCTCTATGATGATATAAATTAGAGCATATTTTTATTTTTTGTTTATCGCTTTAATTTTTCATACAGTTAATTATTTAAGTTTTGAAAAATCATCATTTTTTGACTTGCATAAATATTTTAATTTTGAATTTCTCAAGTTCTGTCAAACGTAGAAAATTTTATGACCACTCATTTTAAAGTGAACTTTATAAGGTTTAATTTGATATGCAAGTTGACTATGCATAGTTAAAAAAAAATAATATTTATTTTTTTTAAGTTTAAAATAAATTTTTTAGTTATTTTTAAAAATTTTGAAAAAAAAAATGTGAGTTTGTTGTAATATTATAAGCTTAAAATTCTGAAATTTTTAGAGTGGGATCTCAATGGGATCAGGAGTTATGAAATAAAAACTGAAAATTAGCATACAAATCATAAATAAATAACAAAATAGATAGAATTAAATTGCTATTTTAATGGTAATTTTTACTGTTATTTAATAACTTCTGATCCTATTGAGGTCCCGCTCTAAAAATTTCAGAATTTTAAGCTTATATAATTACAACAAACATACGAGTTTTTCAAATTTTTAAAAATGACTATAAAAAAAAAAAAAAAAAAAAAAAAAAAAAAAAAAAAAAATTAATTTTATTTATTTTAACAATACATAGTCAACTTGCATATAAAATGAAACCTTATGAACTCCTCTTTGAAATGAGTGGTCATAAAATTTTCTATGTTTTATAGAACTTGAGAAATTCAAAATTAAAAACATGTAATCAAGCCAAAAAATGATGATTTTTTTAAAGTTTAAATAATTAACTATATGAAATTTTGTTGCAAGAAAAAAAAAATAAATAAAAAATAAAAATATTATGAACATAAATAGGGCAGGAATTTCAGAGCGGGATGGTGGGATTCGAAATTTTGAAATCCCGCCCAAAAGAATAACGTGGACGAGAGGCTCCCGCTCAAACAATTTTGCATTTTGAAACTATGATCAACTCCCACGACCGTTTTGCGAATTTTATGATATTTTCGTGCGAGTAATTGACACATTTTGCGAGTTTTTTTACAGCGAAAAATCAATGAAAATCACGATTTTTTCCACGACTGATTGACAATTTTCGCAATTTTTTTCCTGCAATCGATTGACGAGTTTCGTTCTATTTTCCGCGGCGAAATAGAGGTGATTCTGTTTGGAATTTCCCCTCCCCCCCCCCTCACACACACAAAAAAAATAACGCATTCAATTCAAAAAATTATGAAACAGTGATGCCGCGGACGCGCTATTCTGCGTAATTTACGCAAAAGATCGGAGATGACACACAAAAGAAACAGCTATTACACGTTTCACAAGATGCGTGATTTCATAAAAGTTTGCTAAAAAACGGTAAATATTGTTAAAAGATCGCGAAAAAACGACTCCGGCAAATTTCGCCAAAAGATTCACGAAAGAATGCCTAATTTCGTCACAGAATTCTGTAAAACGGCAGTTTTCGTCAAAAAGGTTGCAAAAAAAACATTAAATTTCGACCAAAAATCGTAACAAACGGCAATTTTCGTAAAAAAAAATCGCGATAAAACATCAGATTTCACCAAAAGATCGCGAAAAAACGACAAATTTCCTCAGAAAATTCACGAAAAAACGTCAAATTTCGACAAAAGATTCACTATAAACAACAAATTCTCCGAAAATATCGCGAAAAAACGGCAAATTTCCTCAGAAAATTCGCGATCAAACGGGAAATTTCGTCAAAAAATTCCGAAAAAACGGCAGATTTCGTGAAAAGATCGTAAAAAAAGACAGATTTCATCAAAAGATAGCGAAGAAATGCAACTTTCGTCAAAGGGAACCTCTCCCCCCTTCCTCTCTCCAAAAATAATATTACGGGGAGTTCATTTTTCTGTTCAACAAACTAATTTTCCTGCTTCAATATATATTTTTTTTCTTTGCTGCTCAAAAATCAGTTTCTGGCAGCTCCAAATCTTTCTGAGTGAGTGCAATTCCTGAAATCAGCCATTCATTAAACAAAACAGTATCCCTTTACTCAACAAAGTATTCGTTTTTTAAGAAAGTCTTTTTCGATGAATTTGACTTGCTCCTTTTTTAAAAAAATGCAAACAATAGTGATACTTCTTATTTTCTACACTCAAATAAGTATTATTTTATGATTAAATTTGTATCTTGCACATTTAATATACAGAAAAATAACATTGGTTATAACAATTAATTATAAATTATAAATATAAATTTATTAAATTAATTAGAAGTTTTATTAATTAGTTTTAAACAATATTAGACTTGTGACAAAAATAATTAGCATCGGGAGGGAATTCACCATCAGTAAAAACCAGACAGTATAAAAGTTTTTTAACACATTTCGCATAATTATTCTGAATTGTTGATAAAAATTGCTTCAGTGACCTACTTACTGCCCTATTCTTCCCACTGTCCCACCCCACCCCACTCTTCCCTTTATATGCACCACACCTAAAAGCAATTTCTGTAAGTCTTATTCATCATTCATCTTTATATGAATTTTAAATTCCATAAACATGGATAACAATGTATTTTAACCTTTAACTGCTGTGACAAAAATCGTTGCATAACTTCTGTGAGCGGTCAGTCAGGCCGCTTAATCTAAAGATGAATAAAATGTTAATTTAATTCTCATAATACTATTTTTTATTAAACTTTATATACAGAACTATTATAAATAAAATTCAGTTATTCAAAAGTCTTTAGAGATACTAATTGGGCTACAAACGAAACAAAATTTGACTTTCTTGGCTTCAAAATTAGCAGTATCTATAGTTAAACCAAAAATTACGAGTTAAACTCAAAAACTTTAAAAACTCAGCGGTCTGTGAGATCGCTAACAGTAGTTAAAGGTTAATGCAAAGCAAGAAAAATGGGAATTTTGGTTGGATAAATATTGATAGCAATATCAACAGATAACAAGGAGAAATGTTAGAGTATAAAATGCGAATCCTAAAGCAATAATATTATATACGTACAGCTCAGTGGAGCACCCACTGGCTATTATGCTTTGGAGGGGGCTAGAATATTTTAGTTTAGAGACCCATTCCTACAGTTGGCAAAAAAAGTATTTGTACACTTCATTTTTTTAAATTATAATGAAATTAAACAAACGATTTAAGCAAAAAATACTGTAATACATTAATTTAATGCATTATATTATTATAGAAGCAAAAACAAAATTAAACGAATCGATTTTTTACATTATAATAAACAAATATACAAAAATATAATGCAAAAAAAGTATTTGTACACTATATTAATGTAATATAATTAATGAAAAATTAGTAAAATGATGCAAATTAATATTTTGTGTGAATTTATTTAGTGTTTTTGACTACTTCTAGATGGTGTGACATAGATTCCACCAACTTTTTTGTAGCGGTCTGGTTAATATTATTCCATGACACAATAAGAGCTTCTTTAAAACTGTTTTTTACTGATACATATTTTTTTCTCGGATTTTTGCATCCAATAGCATCCACAAATTTTCTATTGGATTCAAGTCTAGAGATTTTAGAGAAATTACCAGTCGTCTTCGAGTATTGTAGTAACCATGAGCTGGTGATCACAGCAGTATGCTTTGGTCGTTATCCTGCAGAAAGTTAAAAGCTTCTTCTATGCATAATTTCTTAGCACGGTTTAATAAATTATGCCGCGACACATCAATGTATGTTAAACCTGTCCTTCCATTGTCAATAAATTTTAAATGTCCTGCTCCATTAGAAGCTATACACCCCAAAACTATAATATTTCCCCCAACATGCTTGATAGTTTGAAGTATACGTTTTGGATCTAGAACAGTTTTATTTTTACGCCAATTTTTTCGAATGCTTGGTGGTAAGAAAATTCCGAATTTTCCCTCATCAGAAAAAATTACTGTTTTCCAAAAATCCAATGATTTACTTCTGTATGCGAAAGCGAATACTATGCGTTTTCGCCTATTTGTTTCGCTGATGAATGGATTTTTCCTTGAGGTTCTTCCTTTTAAATCTGCATTGAGAAGAATATTTTTTATTGTTTGAGGTATTACTCTGATGCGAGAAGATGTCGCAAGGTCTCCAGCAAATTTTTGAACCGAACGCATAGGATTTTTTAAAGCTTTTTTAACAACACTCCCTTTTTCCCTCATTGTTAGTTTGCTGAGAAGTCCTGGTTTTCATTGAATTTCGATGCTTTTAATTTATTCATAGTGTCCCACTATATATCCAATAGTTGTAAATGGTAATTTAATAGCTTTTACTAATTCTTGTTGCGAATTTAAATTTTTATTATGCTCAATCATAGGATTTCATCTATCTAGAGGTGCCTCTCTAGTTTTAAGTTCTATACTTAATTACTTCAAGAGCAAATTATATTAAATGTCAGAAAAATATAATATGAAGTTAAAAATTATTAACAGCTTCTGTAAAAGTAGTCCTTTGAACCATAAACACTATAAAACACAGTATATATCAGGATGGAGAAATGTACAAATACTTTTTTTGCAAGAAATTTTTAAACTTTTCCTATTAGAAAATTATTTTACATCTTTATCGAAATTTTCTGTTATGTAATTTAAAATGCACGGTAAACAGACTGTATTAAAACTATTTTTGACAAAATATCTGCTTTTATTTAGTTAAAAATTAAAAATTTTAGAGTGTACAAATACTTTTTTTGCCAACTGTATATGCTCCCAAATCTGGCTCTGCTAGTTATCGATCTCTATGTTTCTTTCATTTGGTTTGACGGCCCGTGGCGGACCAGATCCTGATTTATATTTTTTCTGCTGTCTTGAGCAGAGTCGTAAGTCGCTAGTGAAACCAGAGGAAGTTCTGGTAAGTTTTGGTGAGGATTCTGAATGCTTTTAACATGTTAAATAATGAAATATTGTACTAAAATATATTTTAGGTTTTATGATCTTTTTTAGTGTGTTTTTGTATTCGGATAATTCTAAAGAGTATTTGCAATCAAACAATTTAAAATTTTAATTTCAAAATTATCAAAATGTTATGCGATGGTTAAAAAGAGCAAGTCAAATTTTTAGTTAAGTAAATTTTGACCACGTTAACCTTTTATCTACCGCATTATGAATTCATTTAAAATTTTACATTCTAGAGCATTTTACGCAAATTGTTTAAACTAAATTAAAAGATTTACATAATCATTCAACAAATATTTAAAGGATTTTAGAAGGATTGATTAGATTTGAATTTACAGGGATTTTTACAACCCCACACATTTTTGTAGAATTATAAAATATACAAATAGGATGTTCTTTCAATATGAACATAGAAATATTTCCACATTGAAAAATCCCCATCCCCTCCCTCAGCGCCAAGAAAGCTGATAAAATGCAAAGGCGAATGACATCGTCCTTTTAAAAATATTTTAGTTTTGTGTAAAAAATAATGCTTTTGGAAAAAGATAAATTAATGTATCTGTAACTCATTCTAAACAGTATTATAACTAACTGAAGTATTAAAAGAATTTTATAAGTTATTTTAATGGTACTTATAAGTACCGTCGGTAGATAAGGAATTGATACGTCGAACTTCATAATAAAATTTATAAAAAGAGAACAAAAAAAAAGGGTGATAAAATTAATGTATTTTTTTAAATTCCAATTTTTTAATAAATGATAAGAAAGAATAACATTTATCTTTTCTTAATTTTTGAAAAATTTAAATATCTATTCTGGTCTGCGAGGGGCGTGAACCCCCTTAGCTCCCCCCGTGGATGCGCCAATGGTACAGCTTCTTGGGCGCTTTAAAGCTATACAGTTTCTATCATAAAGTTCCACTGTTCCTCGTTTTATACTTTTGACTATTCCCAAATTTTGAATTCATAAAAATAACATTTTTTAAAGCATTTTTCGTGAATTTTTGAAACTACATTAAAAGGTTTGCACATGCGTTCAATAAATTTTACCGATTAATTAAATTTGTATTTACAGGGATTTTGAGCTATATTTATGATTTCATTCAAATCTTTTATATACAATATTTTTTTAGTATTTTATAAAATTAGGTACAAATATAATGTTAAAAAAATATTCATACAAATGGTCAAATATAAACAATATACTCTTACAATAGAGATATAGAAGTATTTCCGAACTGACCTCCCTCCTCTCTCTTTTGCGATCTTTCAACGTAAAAAAAAGCTGAAAATATCCGTTTTAAAAATACTTTATGTTTTGTTCAATCAATAATGGGCCACACCAGTGGCCGAGAGGTTCTGACCTCTCAACTGGTAGACGGTAGTTGCTAGGTTCGAACCCAATCGCGGCTGTCGGCCTAACCGTTCGGAGTTTTCGTGGTTTTCTTCGAACCTTGCGTAAATACGGGTTAGGTTCCCTTAGAAAAACCCCCACGAAGGGCACTCCTTCCTCCCTGGGCCTATATTCCTAATGTAGATAATCGGCCGACAAAAATGAACCAAACCAATCAATCAATAATGATTTTGGAACAAGATAAAGTAAAGTACTTAAAACTTATTCTAAACTGTAAACAGATGTATTACAGCTAACAGATGTATGAAATGCATTTTATAACAAGTTACTTTAATGGTACTTTAAAGTAACGTCGCGTCGGGGTAGAGAGGGTTAATGATGAAATCGGTCAAAATAGTTCAGTTTATAAAGTTTTATAGGATCAAAAACAATACATAGAAATTTAATCTTATGCAGATATATAAACGGATGAAGGTTAAGCTATGAAATGCTTAATCGTTTGTTTAATAGGATTATTTTATTTATTTATTTATTCAGTTTTCCCCAATTTTAATAGAGATTTAATTCATAGTTAAAAAATTTCGCTTCCCAATTACTATTGTCATATATTCAAGAGCTCAAATATTAATATTTGTAAAAAACTTTATAATTGAAAAATACAATTACATAAGAATAACAAAAAAGAAAGAAAACTCTCACCTCAAGGTTTCAAAACAGCAAAAGTTATATTCTGCTGAATTATAAAATTAGCTAATGTCTTACTCCTTTAGTATTAACTACTATCTTACGCTGGGTTGACCGTGTCTTTTATTCAATTAAAACTGAAATAATTCAGACATCCCCTTATTGTTGACGATACAGTCGACCAAACACCGCACATAATAAAATAGACTCGAACTTCAGACGACGATCAGCGCAACGTTTCTTTATCTGCGCACTTGACTGCTTACATACTCATCGAAAGATAACATTTACAGGCATTAGAGGCGGAGTATTTGACTCAAAATTATTTTTCAAGTGTTATAAAGTTAAAACCATTGCTTTTGATATACTGTTAGTAAGTACACTTAATTATAATGTTATATTAACGTAAATTTATGTAGGGAAAACTGGGACACATGTGAACAGTTCATATAAACATAGGTTTTTGGTTTTTCTCATAGTTGGCTTTAGTAAATAGTTTTTTTTTTTTTTTTTTTTTTTTTTTTTTTTTTTTTTTTTTTTTTTTTTTTTACATATGGTAGTATTTTTAAAATTACCCTTTAAGTTCTTCTTACTTTTTTAAATAATTTTATAAATTCGAAAAATTGTTCACATATGCCCCAACCGTGGTGTAGTTTTGAAGAAACATAGGGCACATGTGAACACAAGGGAAAATTACTTTTAACATGCTTTTATTATCTTATTCATGTGTTACCATAATCATTAGTTATATTATCTGTTAAATTTACCATAAAAAAATATGTGTATACGTATTTCTGTAGTTTCTGGGTGGTATGTTTAAGCAAAATATTATAAAATGAAAATAAGTAGATTGGGAGGGGGTGGTCTTAGATGATTGAATAAAATATTGTTGCAATAAGATAAAAATAAATAAAAAAGTAAATTTTAATAAAATAATTAAAACATTTAAAATTTCCTTAAGGGTTTTTGTTCGAGGGGAATTTTTGAGAGGGGGCATTTAGATAATATTTATCGGAAATCTGACGAAATGCAAAAGATTTTCACTCCTATATTTGCCTTATGTACCTCTAAATTAAGGATAAGAAAGTGTTTTTCGATTATAACTTCCCTCCACATTTAATTTCTTTTGCTTTTGAAAGAAGGTGGGGGGGGGGGGGGTGAAAGCTTATAATCGTGATTTTACAGTAGTTATAGGTTTAAAAATTTTACTTTCTTAAATTTGAATTAAAAACTTAATAAAAACTTATCGAATTTTATAAAACATTAAATTCATTTAAATTAAAATTAAACGTAAACAAGCTTGTTGGTTTTTATGTATTGACTGACAGATGTGTTTGTAGAAGTTTCAATACATACAGTTGGCAAAAAAAGTATTTGTACATTTCATTTTTTTAAATTATAATGAAATTAAACAAACGATTTAAGCAAAAAATACTGTAATACATTAATTTAATGCATTATATTATTATAGAAGCAAAAACAAAATTAAACGAATCGATTTTTTACATTATAATAAACAAATATACAAAAATATAATGCAAAAAAAGTATTTGTACACTATATTAATGTAATATAATTAATGAAAAATTAGTAAAATGATGCAAATTAATATTTTGTGTGAATTTATTTAGTGTTTTTGAGTACTTCTAGATGGTGTGACATAGATTCCACCAACTTTTTTGTAGCGGTCTGGTTAATGTTATTCCATGACACAATAAGAGCTTCTTTAAAACTGTTTTTTACTGATACATATTTTTTTTCTCGGATTTTTGCATCCAATAGCATCCACAAATTTTCTATTGGATTCAAGTCTAGAGATTTTAGAGAAATTACCAGTCGTCTTCGAGTATTGTAGTAACCATGAGCTGGTGATCACAGCAGTATGCTTTGGTCGTTATCCTGCAGAAAGTTAAAAGCTTCCTCTATGCATAATTTCTTAGCACGGTTTAATAAATTATGCCGCGACACATCAATGTATGTTAAACCTGTCCTTCCATTGTCAATAAATTTTAAATGTCCTGCTCCATTAGAAGCTATACACCCCAAAACTATAATATTTCCCCCAACATGCTTGATAGTTTGAAGTATACGTTTTGGATCTAGAACAGTTTTATTCTTACGCCAATTTTTTCGAATGCTTGGTGGTAAGAAAATTCCGAATTTTCCCTCATCAGAAAAAATTACTGTTTTCCAAAAATCCAATGATTTACTTCTGTATGCGAAAGCGAATACTATGCATTTTCGCCTATTTGTTTCGCTGATGAATGGATTTTTCCTTGAGGTTCTTCCTTTTAAATCTGCATTGAGAAGAATATTTTTTATTGTTTGAGGTATTACTCTGATGCGAGAAGATGTCGCAAGGTCTCCAGCAAATTTTTGAACCGAACGCATAGGATTTTTTAAAGCTTTTTAAACAACACTCCCTTTTTCCCTCATTGTTAGTTTGCTGAGAAGTCTTGGTTTTCATTGAATTTCGATGCTTTTAATTTATTCATAGTGTCCCACTATATATCCAATAGTTGTAAATGGTAATTTAATAGCTTTTACTAATTCTTGTTGCGAATTTAAATTTTTATTATGCTCAATCATAGGATTTCATCTATCTAGAGGTGCCTCTCTAGTTTTAGGTTCTATACTTAATTACTTCAAGAGCAAATTATATTAAATGTCAGACAAATATAATATGAAGTTAAAAATTATTAACAGCTTCTGTAAAAGTAGTCCTTTGAACCATAAACACTATAAAACACAGTATATATCAGGATGGAGAAATGTACAAATACTTTTTTTGCAAGAAATTTTTAAACTTTTCCTATTAGAAAATTATTTTACATCTTTATCGAAATTTTCTGTTATGTAATTTAAAATGCACGGTAAACAGACTGTATTAAAACTATTTTTGACAAAATATCTGCTTTTATTTAGTTAAAAATTAAAAATTTTAGAGTGTACAAATACTTTTTTTGCCAACTGTAACTAATTTTCTATGACGGAAAAGTCTTTTATTTCGGGAAAGTTATAGATAAATGAGATGGCATCGTTTTTATGAAATTAACTGAAACGCACACAATCACAGAATGATTACTGGGGAACTTATGAACTGTTTATATCTGCCCCAGCTAGGATGTTCACAAATGCCCTACATTCCCACTACAGTTAAAATGACAAATAATTAACGTTTCTCGATTTTAAAAGAATTTTTTTTCCTTTTTACCAGAAATATTTATTAGTATCCATAGTATATGTTAAAACATAAAAAAAAGTAAATAAATGAAGTTATTCACTTGGCAAGTTGGAACTGAAATTTTACTTTTGAGATCTATAAATAGTGTTCTGGCTCCTAAGGACGAAAACAATACCGAAGAGCTTCAAAAAATTTTTACCATATGCCAACAGATTTTTTGGAAATACAAAAACATATAATAACTACTAAAAATGGCAACGTTCATATCTGCCCCATGTTAGCATGTTCCTCAGTCTCCCCCCATACATTTAAAAAATAAATATACTATACAAAGTTTACTTAAGATTGCTATTAGTCAGTCAATTACAGAATTCCTGTCATTAATGTTTAGACTATACGCATGTTATGCATTCTTATAATCACAATATCTCCTGGAGAAATTAACTTTTGTAAACTTCTTTTTATGCGCGTTCGTAATTATGTAAATACTTAACACCTATAGTCGTCGTTCAGTTTGTCCATCTGTCTGTCTGTCGACATATAACAGAGTAAAAACTACTCAACCAAATCATTTGACAATAAAATATATAATTGTAGCATAATTTTGGCGATTTTTTTTTTCAATTTTTATGAAAATCGGATTTACAGTTCAATTACAGTGACAATCAAAAGCATTCCGTTATGGTCAATGAGAAAAATAACTTCAAGTGCACTTTAGTGCTGTTACACTCTTTCGAACATAATAAATTTAATATACATCTATAAATAATGTTCTAAAATATAAATTCTGTACAATCTGTGTTGCAAAGAATATTTGTTATTAACTAACAGGGTCACATAAAAAGTTTTCCATCACGTAATGATATAGAGAGGAACATTGTTTGGGGGGCGTTTTAATTATATTAAACTATTTCAAATTACATAAAATTGATATACATTACAGAGATACACAAAAGATTTCGACTACTATACTGTATCCGAAAAACTATATATTCTATTACACCAAGATCTGAATATTTTAAAAACATTATTATTGTACGAACGTAACTCATTTTCTATGCTTGACATGTAACATCCGATTGTTTTTGTATACCAAAACATTTCTATGTTTTCCTTTTTAGCTCACAGGCTATTATAGCCTGAGAGCTTATGTGCCCGCCCGTTCTGTATGTATGTTCGTTCGTGCGTAACGCGATAACTCATGATAAAAATATCCGATCCACTTGAAATTTTGTATATAGGTATATCCTGATAAGGCGCTTCCCTGATTAGTTTTTGGAGTTCATTCGATATGTATAAGAGGGGGAACGGGAGGCTCATGCCCCTCCCCTTAATTGATATAAATGGCTTTTTCATGCAGAATTAACAGTTTTCGTTCAAAATTTAGATATAGGATCATTCTGATGAGGGGATTCTGTGACTGTCATTAGGTGTTCATTGAATAAGTATAAACAGGGGGAACGGGGGTTCTAATGCCCCTCCCCTTAAGTTCTTTGTTTTTCAAGCAGAATTGTTCAAATCTCTGAACAGTTTTGGAAGTTTAATGGAGAGAAGGATAACTCCTCTTAAATTATATAAATGCTAAATGGGTTTTTATTGAGAATTATCCGATTTGCTCTGAATTTTGGATATAGATTTTTTATATGATAAAGCATGTCCTTGATAGTTTAGTAGGATCAATGGTTAAGCATAAAAAAGGGGAAAGGGGAGAGCTTTTTCCCCTTCTTAATTTTTTTTCGAATGGAACTGACCCTTGAAAATATAAGGCTGTAATTTACAATTAGTATGCGTAGCCCGAGAGCTCAGTGCCATCAGTTTAACTGGACAATATTCTTTTTATTTCTATTTTTACAGGAAGAAACGTTTCTTAAAGCGTGTGTCTTTTTTACTTTCTTCATATTTTTTTTCAAGTATAACGTATTGAATTCGTGGAAAATTTCGACTTCTGACTGTCGATGGATTTATATTTTTTTAGAAGGTCCTGAAAACTTTTGAAATTGACACATCCAATTAGTTCTAATTGTCACAATATTTCTGCAATACATTCTTAATTTTATGCAGGCCCGTAACTAGACGGGGGACAGAGGGGAAATGAGCCCCCATCCTATCGTCCTCTAGTGCCCCCTCTAACGATTTCTTTACTTTCTATTTTTTAACAAAATAGATATTGTGATGAATTTCATTCCCACCCTTCCAAAATTACCCCCCACGTCGGAAAAGCTCGGAGAATTCTCAAAAGGAGAAATACATCTCTCTCCATTCTCAAAGTAGACATAAGAAAGTCAGCCGAATTCCATAGAGCACTTAAAGGCAACTCTTCGACTAATGCATGTGGTCGTTCCGCCCATTTCAGACCCCACGCGAGATGGACCTTTGAAGTGTTGAGAGAGACCGCTATGACGATAATTTCCACAAATAGGAGAAAGATGTTTCTCCTTTAAAGGCGACCGCTGTGTAAGAGCGAAGGAGGCGGATCATCCCGAGGGATGATGGATGAGGGAAAACGGGATAAATAGAGCGAGGAGATGCTCTAAGGGACTTGTTCTGTTCGGATCCTGAGCGTTGAGACAGAGGAGTTTGCTCCTCGGACATAGAGAGAGTAGTGACCGGTGTCTTACTCTTGGAAACGAATTAGTAGGCAGCTAACGCCTATGGTAAAGGACTTGTGGAGAACAACTCCGGATAAACTTTTATTATACTAACGAGTGGCGGTAAAGCCATTTCAAACGGAGTACGAACAATCTTTTCAATCTGTTGTGACGAACCCATCTTTTATTTTGTTATAACCGGAAAAAGATTTCCTTGTAAGTACTAAATAAATTCTAGTGAAATCTGATCCAGCCTCTTGCCGCTATTTTTCGACCCGCTACCACACAACGCCGACTGGAGGTTTTATAATATTTTAACTTTACTCAAATTAAAAAAAAAAAAAAAAAAAAAAAAAAAAAAGCAAGAAATTTTTTTAGAGTTTTTAACTGATTTGAATAAATGGGAATACGCCAAAATTTTTGTATCCGGAACCATATTAGATTAGTAGTTAGCTGTTATCTTTCTAGCGGTATAATGTAATTTTCGAAACATATTTTAAAGGAACATTTCTTTCTCCTGAAAAAAATTAAGTCTAAATGCATTAACTGGTCACCACATGTGTAAGTACATCGTTATATTTTCAAAGCAACGATCTTACACTGGATGAATGAAAACACATGTTGTTCAAGTTGATCGATAATTAGTCAAGCAATGGTCAAACTCTTGACTTAAACATAGTCATTCGGGAATGATTAAGTAAGATTAATTACATATATAAAAGATAAACTTGTGTAAAATCGTTAAATAACTGATGTTTTTGATTCTCAGACTATTTTACTAGTTTTCATAAAATGAACATCCGTACTGCTAATTCCAACTGAATTTTTTTTACTTTATTTCAAAACTAGCTGTCCCGTGCTTCGTTGCCCGGGCCCGTAATAATATCCTTAAATTAACCTGAAATTTGTTCTTTGATTCTGTACAGAGATTGGGGGGGGGGGGGGGGAGAGATTGTGCATTTTACCTGGCCCGACTCTCGCTCAGTTGGAAAGTTATGCACAGTCACAGGTTAAGGTTTTGAAGTTTTATTTGTCTCACATTTTGAAACCTTTTATTTTAAATTAATTGATGAATTCAATTAAACTTTAATTATGTTTTCAACATTTTAAAGTTTTATTTATCATCTTTAGATGAAAAAGTAATTACAAATGTGTCATAAACAAAAATACTGAAAAATAAATATTAAATTAGTAATCAAATACATATAGATTTTAAAAAAGTATTATCTAGCAAATTTATTTACTATTAGAGTAAGGCCTGTTTAGTAGAATAAACAGAACGAATAGTACAATAAACTGAAAAAAAAAAAAACTATTTTAGTCCACCCCGTATTTAATAAATGCATTTAAGCTTTGTGCAATTTAAAGATCCTGCATAAAAAAGTTTTTATCGCTGGTTGTTTGTGTTTCCTACTGAGCTGGTTTTATTGTATTTTATTTCTGATGGGGACCCTGCATTGGAAATATTGCTTCGTGGTAGGCTCTTTGTACCGCCAATTTAGTATCATTTTATATCTTTGAGCAGATTTTTTCTTTTTTTTTGGGGGGGGGGAGGACAAATAATAATGGAGATCCTTAAAATCTATATGCTTGATTTATGGACAAATTTTCTTATCGTCGTGAGTGAAATGTATGAAAGTTATTTCAAGAAACGTAATTTTTGTGTGGTTATATTTGGATGATAATTGAGGAAGGTATGTCGCAGTAAACGAAAGAAATTTAGCTAACAAAATAAACAAAGTGTATAATATACAAACACTACCAAAAAATTTTTTTCCTCGTTTAAATCACACAGAATAATAATAATAATAAAACATGTTTATATATATATATATACAGGGTGATTCAGCTCGTCGGTGACAAACTTTAAGGATCGATAGAGCACACCTAGACGAACATTTTTGAATAGGGAATGTAGGGTCCCTGACGCGATGGTAAGGCGCTAGGCGCTTTCGAAAATTTGGGTGCCGAAATTCGAAACGTCATAAAAACTAGGTAAATGGTTAGATTTTCTTGCTTGTTGCGTCGAAATGATTCTGTTTGTTTAGACTTTCTTCAGTACCAATTTGATAAGCGTATCTCTTAAAACATGGATAGGGGGCGCTGCAGACTTTGGAGAGCTAGACAACAACTTTAAGCCCGTTATTTTGATAATTTAACACATGCTCGCCAAAGTTTATACTCTAACTTAAAGTTTGAACTCAAAAGTAGAGCCCTGCAAAAAGCGTAAGAGCCGGAATAAAATGTCAAAGTACAGGGTGGTCGAAACTCGAAGGCTCCTAAGAGATAAACAAACAGATTTCTTGACTTATGGCATGCATTTTCATGATTCTGTTTGCTGGGGCTCTCTGAAACTCAGTTGAACGGTACAAAAAGAAACATCGATAGGGGGCGCTTTGGGCAAAAAACATAATTCGTTGACATTTCGGACGCTAACTGGAAACGGGGCACTACGATCAGTTAGTAATAATGAAAACACATTTTCTACCTCTGCTCAACACTTCTGAATAAATTTAGACCAAAAACATCAATGATACTGGAAATTTATTTACAAAAAATAACACTACAGAAGATGCTCGAAATTTCGACCTTGGGCCATGATGCAGGCTTCGCACCTCCGTCGCATTGAGGAGTGTGTGTTTCCAACAATGCCAGGAGTATCTCTGATCTGCCCTGCAGCTGCCACAATGCGCGCCACAAGTTCTTCAGCACTGCTGACAGGTGTATGGTATACCTCGGCCTTCAGGTAACCCCAAAGGAAGAAATCCAAGCAGGTGAGGTCTGGTGATCGGGCAGGCCAGTGAACTGGACCCCCACGCCCGATCCACCGCTGGCCATACCTTGCGTTTAGATGGAGACGCACGTCGTTCGTGTAATGGGCCGGAGCTCCATCGTGCTGGAACCACATCTGGCGACGCGAACCTTCGGGTACGTGCGCCTCCTCCAGAAGCTGCGGCAGCACTTGATCCAGGAAAATCAGGTAATTTCCACCTGTCAGCCGTTCAGGTAACAAATAAGGGCCAATGAGGCAATCCCCCAGAATGCCGGCCCACACATTTACTGAGAAACGCTCCTGGGCTGCTCGGCTTCTGGTTTCATGTGGATTTTCATCACACCACACATGACTGTTGTGGGCGTTCCACATTCCCTCCCGGCTGAAGGTGGACTCGTCCGTAAACAAAATGCTGTTTACAAAACGGGGATCCCTGGATCTCATCGCCAAGTACCATCTTGAGAATTCCACTCGAGGGCCAAAATCCTGCTCTCTGAGCAACTGCACCCGCTGGATGTGGTAGGGGTGCAGATTCCGGGAACGTAAGATGCGCCACGCAGTTGCTTGCGAAATACCAACATGTCTGGCGATATCTCTCGTGCTAAGACCTGGGTTGTCCTCAACCAGGTTAAGCACAGCCTCTTCGTTGTCGGGGGTGCTCACTGATCGCTCCCGTTCAGGCCTGCCTCCGTCGAAAGATCCCGTTGTGGACAACCTCTGGTGTACTCGAGCGAAGAAGGCATGGCAGGGGATTTGCCTGTTGGGGTAACGCTCGGCGTACAACCGCTGAGCGGCTCGTCCATTACAACCAGCAGCGCCATACGCCAAATGCATGTCAGCCAATTCAGAGTTTGTGTACCGTTCCATCCTACTACCGATCTGCAGACAAGTAACCCGAAGCTTAAGTAGGTACCGCACGTTCAAAAGACGTGTCTGCGCATACAACTACGTCATCTCGCGTTGTCGTCTACGCATTACGTATCTTTTGCATATCGATATGGTACGATATCTTTTGCATAAATCAGCAAAAAGCACCTTATGTAAATTTTATTGCGCGCATTGTGCATGATTGAAACCAGCTATGTTTGTTAAAAAAAAACAAACAAACTGCAGTTTTAATAGCTTCTTATGATAAGTAAATTACTCTCTTGTTTTGTTTCTAACTGATCGTAGCGCCCCGTTTCCAGTTAGCGTCCGAAATGTCAACGAATTATGTTTTTTGCCCAAAGCGCCCCCTATCGATGTTTCTTTTTGTACCGTTCAACTGAGTTTCAGAGAGCCCCAGCAAACAGAATCATGAAAATGCATGCCATAAGTCAAGAAATCTGTTTGTTTATCTCTTAGGAGCCTTCGAGTTTCGACTACCCTGTACTTTGACATTTTATTCCGGCTCTTACGCTTTTTGCAGGGCTCTACTTTTGGGTTCAAACTTTAAGTTAGAGTATAAACTTTGGCGAGCATGTGTTAAATTATCAAAATAACGGGCTTAAAATTGTTGTCTAGCTCTCCAAAGTCTGCAGCGCCCCCTATCCATGTTTTAAGAGATACGCTTATCAAATTGGTACTGAAGAAAGTCTAAACAAACAGAATCATTTCGACGCAACAAGCAAGAAAATCTAACCATTTCCCTAGTTTTTATGACGTTTCGAATTTCGGCACCCAAATTTTCGAAAGCGCCTAGCGCCTTACTATCGCGTCAGGGACCCTACATTCCCTATTCAAAAATGTTCGTCTAGGTGTGCTCTATCGATCCTTAAAGTTTGTCACCGACGAGCTGAATCACCCTGTATATATATACAGTTGAGTCGCTATATAACGAAATCCATTGTTCCAGTAAAAAATTCGTTATATAGAGAAATTCGATGCTTAGAGAATGATGTTAAAAGTCGTATTTAATGTGTAAATTTTGAACAAATACTATTTTTGAACTTTTTAATTAAGAATTTGAAATGTTTAAAAGTAAATATTAACCTAACATTCTATTTCTTAATTATTTAAGCTGTTTCAAAAGAGAGAACAGACATTTATTTGAAAGCTTAATGAAAATCAAATAAGGAAGACTTGCATTAATTTCAGAAGAAAGTATCTGTAATCAAATTTTAGCAAGGAATGAAAAATTGTAGTTAATATTTTCCTCAATTTGAAGGCCTCTCTTATGTGCCTCTCGTTGATTCCCCTCTTATATGTGTATCAATAAAATTGACTCTGTTTTGAGAAGGATGTGGAAAGGTGTGTGGGAGATGGGATGAATTCGTTGGGTTTAAAGAACAAGGAGAGAAGTAATATGAAAAAAAACTCAGCACTGACGATAAATCAAAAATAAGTGATGGAAAATTGATTCCATATGATTTCGAAGCCTTTTAAAACTGAATAAATTAAGACCAATTTATGAAAAAATTCGTTATATGGAGATTGATATTCCGCTATATAGAGACTGTTTTTAATGTAATCATGCGAAAAAGGGACCGTTATTACTAAAAATTCGTTACATAGAGAAATTCGATGTATGGAGTTTCGTTATAGAGAGACTCGACTGCATATCATTTTCTTCTGTCAATGTACAAATCAACCAGATACAAATTTCTCATGGACAGTATTTTCCTCATCCCCACTAGAGTCATAAGAGTCACACTCCATAGTCTCCTCTACATGATTATTCCTCTATTTAGGATCTTTTAAATTTGTAGCGCATGGGATGTAAAGTGACTTTCGTTGTTTCTTCGTCTCAGTTTGCAATTGATGAAATATATATACATATATCATTTTCTTCTGCACTCGATAGCTTCCATAATTCTGCAAAAATCTCCTTGAAACTTTTATATAAAATCAAGGGGCATAAAATCTCGGCTAAGTTCATTAATGTGCAAAATCGGACCAAGGGGGTGAAAATAGGGAGGGATTTTGTAAAAACAGAAAACCCGCCATAACTTCTTAACAAAAATAGATATTAAATCGGTTGGAAGTTTATATTACTTCTAAAAAATGGGCAGAAATTTTTATGGCGGATAGATATTTCATAAAATTTAAAATGAGCTCAAGCAGGAAAAAAAATGGAGATTTTGGGGGAAAAATTGTAATTTCGTCAATTCTTAAGGTATCGAATCTAAATAATTTTTTTTTATATAAATATACTTAATATCATCTAAAACTTTTGTATTGACAAGTTTTTGATAGGACCAATTCTTACTGCAAAAAAATTAAAAACGAAAACAAAAAGGGGGGTGTAAAAAGAAAAAAAATCCATAACTTCATCAGTTCTTAAGATATCAAATCCAATTAAACTTATTTTACATTTTCTCAACAATATCTTTAACTTTTACATGACAAGATTTTTATAGGATCAATCCTCATAGCTAAAATAAATTAAACAAAAAAATAGGAGTTTAAGAAAAAAATCTAAAATCAAAATTGCTTATATAACGACTCATTTTTAAATTCATTTTTGATTTTAAACGCATCCAAATGACAAGTTCTCTTATTTGGAAACTATATAATGTGACATATTAGCCAGTTTTTAGATGAAGATAGAACATATTTCAAGAAATGCTTTTAAAATAACCCTTTTTCAGCAGAATTTTCTGAAGCGATCGTGATTAAAAAATTGAGGAAGTGTTCAAATTACAAACTGCTTACTTTCTGATACATTTTTAAATCTATTTTTGCCTTCAAACGCATACAATTGACAAGTTCCCTTATTTAAAAACTGTATAATGTGATGTAAAAGCCAGTTTTTTGATAAAAATAGAATATCTATATCAAAATAGATCAAAAACTGCTTTGAAAATAGCTAGTTTGAGTAGAATTTCTTGAAGTGATCGTGAATGAAAAATTGAGGTATTCAAATAACAAGTTGCGTTATTTCTGACTCATTTTTAAATTCAGTTTTGTTCTCAAACGCATCCAATTAAGTCAGGGTTTTTTTTATATAAGGCTGAATATATTTAAAAAAAAAAAAAAAAAAAAAAAAAAAAAAAAAAAAAAAAAAGCCGTCAGATTGGGCACTTCGCACAAAACTCCCCGAAACGATCATGATTAAAGAATTAAGGATGCATAAATAGGTTATTTTATGATTCATTTTTAAATTTAATTTTGCTCTAAAACGCATTCATTTAACAGTTTTTTCTTATTTAGGAACTGTATATGTCGTATTGGTTAATTTTTTTTAATAAAGTCATAATATATTTTAAAATATGTCATCAAAATGGGCTTTTGAGCCGAATTTCGCTTAAAATGATTCTGATAAAACCAGTTCTTAATATTTTTTTTTTCAAAAGCGGCCGTATAAAGTTGTTAAACTGGGTTTATCCCTTATCAGTTTTTATTTTTTGTTGTTGAAATGAGCACTCATCGAAACCTACCTCCACCTTAGGCCAAGCCGACAGGCATTTTTTATTAGATGTAGCTGTCTTTATCTTACTCTGAAATTTAGTCGACTTTTCGGATTTTATTGAAGATTTTTGTGATTGACTAGTTTCATATTCTATTGTTACAGGTTCTGAGGATGTTAACCAACGTTCTAATTTTGGCGATGCATATCCTTTAGTTGAACAAATGACATTACGGGTTTGTTAAGCTATTGCATAGCTTTTATCGCGGGCTTTGGGCGCGGTGACCGAATCTAGAAATTCCGTAACGAGAAAAAAAACCTAACACTCCGGCTAACGTCGTTTCAGTTCGGCAGACTTCTCATTTATTCAATAAAAGAAAAAAATTGTTTTCTTATCGGTCATCACGCTCAAAAAGTGTAACTTGAATTAATATCAAAGAAAAAGAAAAAACTTGAATTAATATCAAAGACAAACTGCACAAATAAAAAATACGTGTGGCACTCGGGGACTGCCGCAGTAAAGCTATCGCATAGCATTTTTTATCAACTTATGCAATTATAATTATTTATATATTTTTAAGCTATTGCATAGCTTTTATCGCGGGCTTTGAGCGTGGCGACCGAATCTAGAAATTCCATAGCGAGAAAAAAACCTAACACTCCGGCTAACGTCGTTTCAGTTTGGTAGACTTCGGCAGACTTCTCATTTATTCAATAAAAGAAAAAAAAATTGTTTTTTTATCGGTCATCACGCTCAAAAAGTGTAACTTGAATTAATATCAAAGAAAAAGAAAAAACTTGAATTAATATCAAAGACAAAAAAACTGCATAAATAAAAAATAAATAAATAGTTATAATTTTGTATAAGTTGATAAAAAATGCTATGCAATAGCTTTACCGCGGGAGTCCCCGAGTGCCACACGTATTTTTTATTTGTGTAGTTTTTGTCTTTGATAATAATTCAAGTTTTTTTTTTCTTTGATATTAATTCAAGTTACACTTTTTGAGCTTGATGACCGATAAGAAAACTTTTTTTTTTCTTTTATTGAATAAATGAGAAGTCTCAATCACGGCACCTTGTGTACTTTTCAAATAAGAGATTTTGAAAATTTGGTGCATTTGAGAGCAAAACTGAATTCAAAAATAAATCGGAAAATAAGCAGTTTGAATCGAAATACACCCTTAAAAAAGTAGAATCAATTACGTACATACTCCTCAAAAACAGTATTCTCCTCGTCCGTACTCGAGTGATAAGCCTCTATCTCTAATGCCTCCTCCACATATTTATGCATCTGTTTCGTATCTTTCAAATTAGGGGTCGTTCATAAATGATGTCACGCTTGAAAGGAGGGGGATTCAGGAAATTATGACCGTTTGTGACAAGGTGGTCGGAGAGATGGGGTAAGAAGAAATGTGACAGCACACATTCTGGTTTAAATTATGAAGTAAAAAATTATTCTAAAATCAATATATTTCGTCTTCATAAAGATAAGATTTAATGCCCAAAAATGTTAAATTCTACTTATAATTGCTGTTTTATATTAATATTTTATTACTATTCTATATTATTTAGTAATATTTTATTTATTTTTTTAAACCTCATTTTATACAAAATACGAATTATTTTTATTGTTATGCTCACAAATGTCATTAAAACACATTGTTAATGTTAATAATACAATTTGAAATGTGAATTAAAATGTAGTGCTTCGTTTCAGAACTGCAAGTATATGTTTAAGTAATATAATGTGACATGTGACAAGAGGGGGATAAAGTGAAGTGTGACACTTTGTGCAAAGAGGGGGGATAAAAAATATGGAAAAAACGCGTGACATCATTTATGGACGGCCTCTTAGTGACAGATGAGCTATGACACCAGTTTTTCTCTATTTACTTCACAATTCTCCACCGTGAAGAAGCCCGAATAATCGTATTCTCTTTTTTAGTTTTTTGGCTCTGATTTACAGCTCGACTAGCATTAGGTTTTTGGAAGTTAGATGCAAAGGAACTTTTTTTCTTTTTTTCACTTTTATATTCGGCTGACTCTTTTAACTGTTTTGAAGATTTTTGTGATCGACTAGTTAGATATTCTATTGTAACTTTTTCAGATGGCCAAAGTTCTAGTTTTGGCATACTATCCTGTTCACACCACAAACTTAAGATATCTTAAGATCGCCGTGTTTGAAGTGGACCCTCCCGGAATTGGATGCCTGTTCACATTGAAAAATTTACCTAAGATATCTCAGCGAATGTCACTGTATCTCTGAACTGAACAAATGTAGCGTATGCGCATGCGCTTGAAATAAAGACGGCCACAACAGCCAATCAGTAAAAGCAAAGCTTTGTAGCCAATGAGAGTAGGTGGTTGTTCCTGTATCTAACTCGAGAGAGTTGAAACTCTCTGAGAGAGTTTGTAGAACTCTCTGAGAGAGTTCCAGGCCTGAGATATCTTAAATATCCGTAGTGTGAACAGGGTATAAGTCTTGTGCTAGCAGTAGAGTACGCATGATGTGCTTTTATCTTTCTAGTGTAGTGTTAGATGATACTGTCGTGTCATGGTTAAGTTATTGCGCAGAATGCAGAAGTCAGTTTGGGTGCTTATATGCCTTACCGATTTTGACTGTTCTTTGAGTAAACTGGAGTAAGACACTCCGACGGATGGTGTTCTGGATTCAACAAGTTTGTGGGTATCAGGATAAGAAAGTGATTGAGTAACTTTTACGGTAAGACTTTCTTTTCCGGGATCCAATTAGGAAAGAGCGAGAATATGTTGTATGGTCACCCTTACAGTTAGCTCAGAGTTCAGGTTTTTTGCAAGAAGCACTATCGTGGCCGACTTCTGCACAACTTGCACAGGTAACAGAGTCACGGCAGATAGTGTTAGTATACATAAAGTTGACATTTGAAGCAACGGACGCACAGCGCATATGAAGCAACTTCTAAAAGAAAGAAAAAAATACAAGATGTACAAATATAAGATTGTAGACAAATTTTAAAGAACAGAATATGTTTTAAAATATAAAAAAATGTAAAAGAGGAAGTACAAATACCACATAAAAACAAGCTTAAAAATCGCAGAATTAAATATTTTTGGGATATAAGGACGGATCAGAACCATTGGCGCACCCACGGAGGGAGCGGAAGCTAAGGGGGCTGAAGCCCCTTCCAGACCGCGAGACTAAATTATTTAAAGCTTTCTAAAATTATCAAAAATTATTTTTATTATTTTTAATAGGTCTTGCAAAATAAAAATTTAGAAATTTTACAATTTTTTTCTAATTTATAATTTTTTTTATGAAATTTAAAATATTAGCTATTAGCATTTTAAAATTCAACACTTAAATCAATATTTTCTTTTTATTTATCAAAAATTTTTAAGTCTTCAGAATCAGTTCCATCGAAAATTTTCCGAGCCCCGCCCCAAGTCTTCGCTCTGCTTCATATCAACAGACAAAAATGTACGTTGGTTTCGACACATCTCATCCGTTTTGAATGATATGTAAAAAAAAAAATCTGACCAAGTTTATCAGATATTCAGGAGGATTAGCATAATTTAAAACTCTATACAGGGTGTTTCGCTACCAGACCGACAAACTGTGAGGGGTGATAGTAGACATGAAGATAAACATTATTAAATAGGAAACCATGGGGCGCAAATGTCTTCCGTAGGAGCTAGCGGCCATTAAAGTTTAAGGTCCAAAACTTCAAACTATTATAAAACAAGTTGGAAATTGCACGTGAAGCGTAGCAAATTAGGTGCGTTCGAACGATAACGAAGTTTTAAAAATATTACTTTCATATATCAATCTCATAACATTGTAAATAGTGAATTACAATTAAAACGCTCATCAAACAATGTTCTCCCTATACCATTATGTAATGGAATACTTTTGTGTGGCCTTGTAAATCAATAACAAATGTTCTTTGCACCACAAATTATGTAAGATGTATAGTATAATATGTACTTTATAGTTGCATATAAATTTTATTAAGTTCGCATGAGTGTAACACGATTAAAATGCATTTGAAACATTTTTTCCCATTAAACCGTAATGTAATGGAATACTTTTGATTTTCCCTGTAATTGATCTATGCATCCGATTTTCATAAAATTTGAAATAACTCGAAAAAATTATGTAATAATTATGTGTTTTAAATTTCAAACGTATAGAATATATTTGAAACTTTTTCCCCATTGACCATAATGTAATTGAATACTTTTGATTGTCCCTGTAATTGATCTATGCACACGATTATCAAAAAATTTGAAATAACACGACAGAATTATGTAATAATTGCGTATTTTAAATTTCAAACGATTAAAATGCATTTGAAACTTTTTTCCCCATTGACCGTAATGTAATGGAATACTTTTGATCGTCCCTGTAATTGATCTATCCATCCGATTCTCATAAAATTTGAAATGACTCGACAAAATTATGTAATAATTATGTATTTTAAATTTCAAACGATTCGGTTGGGTAGTTTTTGCGTTGTTATATGCGGACAGACGGACGGACGGACAGACGGACGGACGGACGGACAGACGGACGGACTGAACGATCACTATAGGTGCTACGTATTATATAATTACGAACGCACCTAAAAACGGAAAAAATGGTGGATTCGTTCGCGGTTTTCGCTAAAATCATTCTTTATATCACGATTTGTTTGTAAAAAATATTTAAAGCTTACGTTCAAAATTTGTCGATAGAGGGCGCTTTAGACTTTAGAGTAACAAACAACTACTTTTTACCCTTATTTTGTGCACGGGGTTGAAATTATTCTAAAGTTTAGACTTTAACTTAAATTTTAAGCCCAAAATCGGAAACATTGTTATCGGGTAACTAGCGAAAATTGAACTGTGAACGGAAGAGGGGATTTTGAAAGTTCATAAACATTTGACAAACTAATCGATTTTGTTGCAGTTTGCGTGTAGGTCACTCCCTTGGAAATTATTTTATTCAAACAGCATTGGTGTCCCCATTTTTTGATGGAGGGCGCTTCCGACACATCTCCGAAATTTCAATGCCATTTCTCCTGGGTGTTTTACTACCTGACCAACATACTTCCAGGAAGTGTTAGGGATGCAAAGCGACTCGGAATCACATAGGAATGTGACGTTGAAAATGATTTTTTAGCGAGCTGTGGTTAAAAGAAGCAGAGAAAAAAAGCAACAGAAACAGGTAGTGAAACAGCAACACTTTAATGCGGCATAAAACAATTTAGTAAAAGTTTTACTACAAAAGGTGTCCGAAATTACGACCAGAAGTAGTCGGTCATGCTTGACAGCAGCGTCGTATGCAATTCCTAACGGTTTGAAAGATTAATGGCATCTAGGATAGCTTTCTGACGGCTACAGAAATTCAAATCGAAAGGTCTTCCACTGATGGTACGGGAGTCTCATACATTCAACTTTTCATTTGACCCCTGCAGAAGAAGTCCATACAGATTCAGATTCAGTTTGAGCCAGGTAGGGGGGGGGGTACCAATTTATTTGAGCTCAAGTAGCCCCACCCAGCAATGTTTATTTAAAAAAAATTATACAGTAATAAAATAAAAATAGGTAACAAAAAGTAACTGATATAATAAAGTAGGTGTGTCGATCTGGCAGGCCAACGAACCGGGCCACCTTTACCTACCCACCGCTGTCCATATGATACGTTGAGGTGTCTGCGAATATCATTTGTAAAATGTGGAGGAGCCCCATCGAGCTATAGAGTGACGCAACGAAACAGGAACATGTGCTTTTACCAGAAGTTCTGACAAAACGTGTTTTGAAATATCAAGTTGCTTTTTTCTCTGCTTCTTTTAACCTTAACTCGTAAAATAGGCATTTTCGACGTTACATTATAATATGATTCCGAGTCGTCTTTGCATCCTTAACACTTCCTGAAAGTATGTTGGCCTGGTAGTAAAACACCAAGGAGTAATGCCATTGAAATTTCGGAGATGTGTCGGAAGCGCCCTCTATCAAAAAATGGGGACACTATTGCTGTACGTCATTTTGAATAAAATAATTACCAAGGGAATGACCTACACGTAAACCGCAACAAAATTGATTAGTTTGTCAAATGTTTATGAGCGTTCAAAATCCCCTCCTCTATTCACAATCCAATTTTCGCTAGTTACCCGATAACAATGTTTCCGATTTTGGGCCAAAAATTTAAGTTAAAGTCTAAACTTTGGAATAATTTCAACCCCGTGCACAAAATAAGAGTAAAAAGTAGTTGTTTGTTACTCTAAAGTCTAAAGCGCCCTCTACCGACAGTTTTTGAAAGTAACCTAAGTAATCTAGTAACAACCTAGATTTGTTGGTAAAAAATTTTTTACCAACAAATCGTAATATAAAGCGAAAACCGCAAATGAATCCATTATTTTTTCCGTTTTTTATAATCGTTTGAAGTTTTGGAACCTAAACTTTAATGGCCCCTAGCTCCTACGGAAGACGTTTGCGCCCCATGGTTTCCCATTTAATAATGCTTGTCTTCATGTCTACTATTACCCCTCACAGTTTGTCGGTCTGGTAGCGAAACACCCTGTATTTTCTAAAACATAGACATCTGGAATATGCCAGCCACCATCACCAAAGTTTAATCGTGGGTGCACCTTTGTACAGAGCAACTCAAGTAGGCAGCTTTAAGGCTGCATTCGGACTGCAATACTTTTAGTTGAACTAAGGTGGTACGCTTTATGTCCCCACATGGCACGTTTGATGATAAGGCCCCACACTAGGCACAGAAAAAAACACCCGAATGATAATGTAAATTCTATGGGAGCGTTTTTTCAAATATCTCGCTCAAATTATAATATTTTTACATGATGTTTTAAGCTATTGCAAGCTTTTTAAGCTATTGCACAGCTTTTATTGCGGGCTTTGAGCGCGGCGAACGAATCTAGAAATTCCGTAACGAGAATAAAACCTAACATTGCGGCTAACGTCGTTTCAGTTCGGCAAACTTCTCATTTATTCAATAAGAGAAAAAAAAATTGTTTTCTTATCGGTCATCACGCTCAAAAAGTGTAACTTGAATTAATACCAAAGAAAAAGAAAAAACTTGAATTAATATATATATATATATAAAACTGCATAGATAAAAAATAAATAATAGCGTAAGTTGATAAAAAAAAATGCTATGCAATAGCTTTACCGCGGCAGTCCCCGAGTGCCACACGTATTTTTTTTTAAGCTAACGCATAGCTTTTATAGCGGGCTTTGAGTGCGGCGATCTAATCAAGAAATTCTGTAACGAGAAAAAAAAAACCTAACACTCCGGCTAAAGACGTTTCAGTTCGGCAGACTTCTCATTTCTACAAAAAGTGTAACTTGAATTAATGTCAAAGAAACAGAAAAAACTCGAGTTTATATCAAAGCCAAAAAAAAAAAAAAAAAAAAAAAAAAAAAAAAAAAAAAAAAAATACCTGTGGCACTTGGGGACTGCCGCGGTAAAGCTATTGCATAGCATTTTTTATCAACTTATGCAATTATAATTATTCATATATTTTTTAAGCTATTGCATAGCTTTTATAGCGGGCTTTGAGCGCGGCGACTGCATCTAGAAATTCCATAACGAGATAAAAAAAAACCTAACACTTCGGCTAAGGACGTTTCAGTTCGGCAGACTTCTCATTTATTCAATAAAAGAAAAAAATTGTTTTCTTATCGGTCATCACGCTCAAAAAGTGTAACTTTAATTAATATCAAAGAAAAGGAAAAACTTGAATTAATATCAAAGACAAAAAACTGCATAAATAAAAAAATAAATAAATAAATATAATTGCATAAGTTGATAAAAAATGCTGTGCAATAGTTTTACCGCGGGAGTCCCCGAGTGCCACACGTGTTTTTTACATGTGTAGTTTATTTTTATTTTTATTTTTATTATTATTATTTTTGTCTTTGATATTAATTCAAGTATTTCTTTTTCTTTGATATTAATTAAAGTTAATCTTTTTGAGCGTGATGACCGATAAGAAAACAATTTTTTTTCTTTTATTGAATAAATGAGAAGTCTGCCGAACTGAAACAACGTTAGCCGGAGTGTTAGGTGTTTTTCTCGTTACGGAATTTCTAGATTCGGTCACCGCGCTCAAAGCCCGCGATAAAAGTTGTGCAATAGCTCAACAAAGCCGTAATGTCAGTTGTTCAACAAAAGGATATGCATCGCCAAAATTAGAACGCTGGTTACCATCCTCACAAAAAAAAACTGCATAAATAAAAAATAAATAAATAATTACAATTGTATAAGTTGATAAAGATAGCTTAAAAATGCTATGCAATAGCTTTACCGCGGCAATCCACTAATGCCACACATTTTTTTTTTTTTTTTTTTTTGTCTTTGATATTAATGCAAGTTTTTTCTTTTTCTTTGGTAATAATTCAAGTTACACTTTTTGAGCGTGATGACCGATAAGAAAACAAATTTTTTTCTTTTATTGAATAAATGAGAAGTTAATATCGTTTAAAATATTTTTATTATCTTACAATACATGTAGCTTAATCAGGAATTTTTATCATTGAAACTATAGGTTTATGGTAACTGAAATAAGAAACATAAGTTTGAGACTTGATATCCTCTGAATATCTGAATACCTCGTCAATGTCTGCCGAAGTTTACCGAAGGATACCGTGCCGCAGTCTGCCGAACTGAAACGTGGTTAGCCGGAGTGTTCGGTTTTTTTCTCGTTACGGAATTTCTAGATTCGGTCGCCGCGCTCAGAGCCCGCGATAAAAGCTATACAATAGCTTAATAAATCACCAAACAAAATTTGGCCGCGTAACGAAAATTAGATCGCGAGCTATAGGCATTTTAAATTTTTCGATCCTCACCGTGGGGGGTCTCCTGTCACCAAAAATTAACACTGTCTCATAATAAATTACTAATCAAAATTTTGCCAAGCTACGACAATTAGATTGCGAGTTATAAGCATTTTAAATTTTTCGATCCTCATCATTGGGGGGTCTCCTGTCACCAAAAATTAACACTGTCTCATAATAAATTACTAATCAAAATTTTGCCAAGCTACGGAAATTAGATCGCGAGTTATAAGCATTTTAAATTTTTCGATCCTCACCATTAAGGGGTCTCCTGTCACCAAAAATTATCACTGTCTCATAATAAATTACTAATCAAAATTTTGCCAAGCTACGAAAATTAGATCGCAAATTATAAGAATTTTAAATTTTTCGATTCCCACCATTGGGGGTCTCCTGTCACCAAAAATTAACACTGTCTCATAATAAATTACTAATCAAAATTTTGCCAAGCTACGAAAATTAGATCGCGAGTTATAAGCATTTTAAATTTTTCGATCCTCACCATGGGGCGGGTCTCCAATCACCAAAAGCTACATTATCCATCCTTGTGTTATCTTAAGACGATTCTTTTCTATACACATTCTACAAATTTGGAAAATAATTATAATTATTTATGTATTTTTTTTAATTATGCAGTTTTTTTTTGTCTTTTATATTAATTGAAGTTTTTTTCTTTTTCTTTGATATTAATTCAAGTTACACTTTTTGAGCGTGATGACCGATGAGAAAACAATTTTTTTTCTTTTATTGAATAAATGAGAAGTTAATATCGTTTAAAATATTTTTATTATCTTACAATACATGTGGGTTAATCAGGAATTTTTATCATTGAAACTATAGGTTTATGGTAACTGAAATAAGAAACATAAGTCTGAGTCTTGATATCCTCTACCTCTAAATATCTGAAAAATACCGCGTCAATGTCTGCCGAAGTCTACCGAAGGATACCGTGCCGAAGTCTGCCGAACTGAAACGTCGTTAGCCGGAGTGTTAGGGTTTTTTTTTCGTTACGGAATTTCTAGATTCGGTCGCCGCGCACAAAGCCCGCGATAAAAGCTATGCAATAGCTCAAAAACTGCATAAATAAAAAATATATAAATAATTATAATTGCATAAGTTGATAAAAAATGCTATGCAATAGCTTTACCGCGGCTGTCTCCGAGTGCCACTCATATTTTTTTCTTTTATTGAATATATGAGATTACATATTCGTGCAACAGTGCTAACCAGGGCCCATACGGCCACAAGACAATCCTATGTCCAGGGGCGTGCTAAACGAAAACTGCACTCGGGACAAAGTTTCAATTTGGCGCCCTTTCACCCAACTTTTTCTTTTTACAGGCCAAAAATGACGTTGGTAATATAAATTTGGAGCCCCCTATAGTTCCGCGACCGGGCCGACCGCCCCCTCCCCCCCCCCCCTCCTTTCGCATGGTGCTGCCTATATCAATCTACGTCTGCGATGACTAGTAGTTCCTCGCTCACTTGATCACTTAGCCAGTGGCAAAGTCAGCTGACCAGCCGATTCATGCAAACAGGACCAATGTGCACCTCCCGTCTACCTGAAACAAAGGCCAAAGCAGTTTGTTGGTTTCCCTCAATTGCCAGAATCCTCCTTTCCAGGGACACAGATTGCGACGCAGGACAAACACGTGATGGTTTGACGATTCTCCATGAGTCGATTAACAGGATGATATAGGCTCATGCAGGGTTGCCCTTACCTGCAAAGAGGAAACCATTACGAGAGTGAAACGTGAAACAAATGAGAAAGAAAAACAGGAGAAATAAGAGGAAAAAGAAAAGGGAAAGGTCACTCAGATTGTGAAGCCCCCGTGAATACTTAATGAAAGTATCTAGGAGACTCGTCCAACGTTTCTATTAATGGGACAAGGCGTTGGTCTCTCGTGGTCTTTGCTCACGGTGACTCTGAGCAAAGGTAATTAAAGTGATAGGACCAGCGGCGCCAACTTTTGAAAAATATTGGGTTGGCTCAAAAATATTTTGTGGGCTCAAAGATATTTTGATAAAATGGTACAGCTAATTTTTTATTTGATGGGTGCACAGCTAGTGAAAAATGAGACTTTTAAGTCAAGCTATCATATTTCAAGATAGTTGCAATTTTTAAAAAATTATATTCTCATATGTTTTCCTTATAGACTCTAATATTTATTTTAATATTAGTATATCATGAACATTACTAGAAATTGAAACAGCAGAAAGTTAAACATTTACATTTCAGTCATTATAGATTTATGGGTGTCAATCGGAGAATTAAAACGAGCGGTCATTGGCAAAATAAATTTTATTCCAGGAAGAAAAATTAATAATAAAATGATGATGAAATAACTAACCTAATAAATCAATGAAAATTGGCACATTAGAATTCAAAATTATTGGGTGGGCTCAGGCCCATGGGCCCATATAAGCTGGCGCCACTGGATAGGACCTCGACCACCAGCTTTGACAGAAAGGGAGTCTGTGTGGAAAATGCGGGCATTGTGGAGCATAGTGCGGGAATCTGTAGAGTCGGCAGGACACGCGGGAACGGCATCAACTTCTCTTCCTACTCGTGAAATATATTGATATGGTTAATATCTCGGCGGGGATTGCAAGAGTCCGATCAAACTACAGTTGGGCCAGTTAAAAATCCCCCCCCCTACCTACCTATTCTCTGCATCACTTTCAGGAAAAAAAAAAATAGGTTTATTTGATGAGTTAACAAAGTTGTTTGGATGAAAAGTGCCTAGGTTAAAAGCTTCTAAAAACTTTATTGAGCCATTCAGAATATTTAAATTTTACGGTTCATATTTTATAAATCGATATTACTTCAAAAGCATTTGATTAAGGAAAAAAAATCCGCCACATTATTTGTGGGCCCAGGGCCGAGGCCCCTGAGGCCCGAGCATTAATCATGCCCTGGGAATTGCAGTTGGGCAAAATCGGACTAAGGGGGTGTAAATGGCGGAAGGTTTAAAAATTGGAATACTTTTTATAAATGACTGGCTTTGATAAATGATTAAACAAATTAAATTTCAAAATATATTACACGAAACATTTATGTTTTATTTAGAGACAACTTTTTAACAATTGTGAATTCTAAGACAGTGCAAATATTTCCTTTCCAATAATAAAAGTATTTTTACGTGAATATTAAGAAAAAAAAAAAAGAAGATTTTGGGGATAATTACGCCTGATCGAAAAGCCTTGACGTCGTAATACATTTAAAATGTCTTATTTAAAACAGCTTTCTTATAGAGTTCTTCAACAATACCGGGACTGTTTGGATAATTCATTCTATATTAGTTTATTTGCAAATATTAACTAATCTGACTTATTCAAAGACAGAACAGTCATCGGATCTCTTACATAGAAGATTCGACCTTAAAATTTCCCCAATTAAAGGAGAATGAATGGAATACTGTTTACATGAGAATCACCGCTGTTTTGTTAAAATTATAATTCAATCTTCCGCAATCTTTTTTAAAGCCGATCAAATTAGCATGTTTTTAGAGTTTTATGCTACCGAACGGAGGATGGCGAGCGTAACATGTAGCGGCCCACTAGTATTAAAAATTCTCACAAAAGGTTTAGGTTTCTATACTCATTCCTAGTGTAGAAACTGTGTTTATCTCTAATCTTGGTTTAGTTTTTATTGGTAAAATTAATCCTTCATTTTAAAATCTACCTCCGCCTATAACCCAAGTCGAAATTTAAAAATTCTTTAACACTTTGTTAAGTTGAAAAGTGCTTATGCATTCGGTTTGTCTGTCCGTCTGTTCGTGCTCTAACTCTCATAAATATACTCGGATCGCCATGAAATTTTTATATGTTAATGTTATTTACACTAGCACGAACTCCATTGAAAATGAAGTCTCTACTATGATTAAGTTACGTACAGGGACAGTTAAAAGTTTACCGTTTCATTATGGCCTATGGGAAGAAATCGTTACAAATTAATTGTAAGGATGTTACACCCTCTCAATCATATTAAAATTTATATACATTTACAAAATGCATTAAAATATGCATTCAGTGAAAAAAGAATACGTTTGGCACTCATGGACTGCCGCGGTAAAGCATAGCATTTTTTATCAACTTATGCAATTATAATTATTTATTTATTTTTTATTTATGCAGTTTTTTTTTTTTTTTTTTTTTTTTTTTTTTTGTCTTTGATATTAATTCAAGTTTTTTCTTTTTCTTCGATATTAATTCAAGTTACACTTTTTGAGAGTGATGACCGATAAGAAAACAAATTTTTAAGCTATTGCATAGCTTTTATCACGGGCTTTGAGCGCGGCGATCTAATTTAGAAATTCAGTAACGAGAAAAAAAAACCCAACACTTCGGCGAAAGCCGTTTCAGTTCGCCAGTCTTCTCATTTATTCAATAAAAGGAAAAAAAAAATGTTTTCTTATTGGTTATCACGCCCAAAAAGTGTAACTTGAATTAATATCAAAGAAAAAGAAAAAACTTAAATTAATGTCAAAAACACACACACACACACACACACACACACAAAAAAAAAAAAAAAAAAAACTGCATAAATAAAAAATAAATAAATAATTATAATCGCATAAGTTGATAAAAAAATGCTATGCAATAGCTTTACCGCGGCAGTCCTCGAGTGCCACACGTATTTTTTTTCTTTTATTGAATAAATGAGAAGTCTGCCGAACTGAAACGACGTTAGCCGGAGTGTTAGTTTTTTTTTTCTTGTTACGGAATTTCTAGATTCGGTCGCCGCTCTCAAAGCCCGCTATAAAAGATATGCAATAGCTTAATAGCTATAATTTATTTACAGGCCATGCAAAAGAATTCCATTACTTAATGATAAAAGGGGGAATTGTGTGCGACATATTTTAACTATATTAAACTATTTCATATATAATAAAATTATATATATAGCTGAGGCTTAATATAACTTATACGATACAGTCATGCATAATATGATTTACATAGCATTTGCAAGAACATACAAAAGATTTTAAATAGTATATTCTTTCCGAAGTACTGTACATGTATCCAGTGATGGCTGATGGATGAATGAAATCTATATATATAAAAGGAATTCTGAGGATAATTGAGGCACAGGCGAAAGCAAATCTTGGCAATGCGCCAACTCGGTCCAGAGGAAGCAAATCTTGGCAATGCGCCAACTCGGTCCAGAGGTATAAAAGCAAGATAGAAAAAAACGCGCAGGTCTGTGCATTCAAGTACAACCACCCATATGTATATGCTGAAAGTTTGTTCTGACGCTCACCCGACGCACGTGGAGTGCCGATGGTCCGGGGAGAGTCACCGGGGGATCCGTCGCGAGCTGAGAGAGAAGCGTACCATACACATAAATTATTAAATAAACCTTCAAATTAAGCCCGGCGAAGCGGGCTGGGTATGCTAGTAATTGTAAAAAAATAACTGCACATTTTGTGAAAGAATTGCGAAAAATGCAAATTTCGTCGCAGAATTGCGGAAAAAACGCAAAATTTGTTGAATTTCGCAAAACTGTGCGAATTTATTAAAAGTATCGCGTGAACAGTGAAAATATGAACGGGGTGGGCCGGACCGGACTCGGACCAAACTTTTAATTTTTACACGGGTCGGATCAAAATAACTTTCGTTCGGGAGGGCCCGTGCAGATCTCTACAAGGCTTTGACAAATTTTTATCAAGTTTATTTGAACATTTACCGATTGAGCAATGCATCACACATAAGAGATTTAACGGTTCGGTTGTGCATTCAATATTTTAAAATGTCTTATCAAAGACATAAAATGAGCAATTGATTTTTTCATATATCCGGTTCAATTTTCAATATTTTTTTTCTTTGAATATTAAAATTTTTAAACATTTAAGTTTATGTGTGTGAGCGCAATGACTAGAAAAAGGGGAAGGGATATAATTCTCTAACTTTGACAAAGTTTGCAATTTTTTCTCTATATTTTTGACAAAATTTGCGATTTTTTCTCGATACTTTTTGACAAAATTTGCGTTCCTCAGCGATTCTTTGACAAAAGAGATTTTGCTTACAAAATTTACAATATAAAATAAAATTTGCATTATGTGTGCAATTCTTTGACAAAATTTGCGTTTTTCCACGATCTCTCTTCATATTGCAGATTTTTTCTGCCATAATTTGACAAAATTCGAATTATTTCGCGATATTAAACAAAATTTGAATTTTTTCACTATCCTTTGACAGAAATTTACGTTTTTGCGCGATCTTTTGTCAGGAATTTGCATTTACTCGCGAAACTTTGACATAATTCGCGCTTTTTTCCGCGATCCTTTGACAAAATTTGCATTTTTCTGCGATCCTTTGATTAAATTCGCGTTGTTTAGCGAAACGCAACAAAATTTGCCCTTTTTCCGCGATCTTGAGACAAAATTTACGGTTTTTGCGATTCTTTGATTAAATATGCGGGGTTTTTTGCGACTATTTGATAAGATTTGCATATTTCCGCGATCTTTTTAAAAAAATTGCGGTTTTTCTCGATATTTTTGACAAAATTTGCGTTCCTCCGCGGTTCTTTGACAAAAAAAATTTCGCATTATTTTACACTATTTAACATAACTTGCTTTATGTGTGGAATTCTTTGACAAAATTAGCGTTTTTCCAAGATTCTTTGTCAAAACTCACGTTTTTTTCTGCCATAGTTTGACAAAATTCGAATTATTTTGCGATATTCAACAAAATTTTCGTTTTTTTGGGCGATTCTTTGACAAAATGCCATTTATTTCTGCGATATTTTGACGAAATTCGACTTTTTTGTAATCTTTTCAAGAGTTACGCCCTTTTTTCACAATCCTTTGACAAATTCGTTTTTGTTTTCGCGATCCTTTGTTTTTTCCCGTGATCGTTTAACGAAAATAGCGGTTTTTTTTTAGCTATTCTTAAGCGAAATTCACGTTTTTACCATGATCCTTTGACAGAAATTTGCGTTTTTTCCTGCCCTTTACACGAAATTAGTACTTTTCCCTCAATGCTTTGACGAAATTTGCGTTATTTCTGCGATTCTTTCATGAAATTCGTCTTTTTTCCCCGCAATCCTTTTACAAATTTTCACTTTTTGTTTCAGTTTTTTTTTGCGGTTTTTTTTTTCGTTGTTTTTTGATGATTTTCTCGATTTTCCACTACTTTTTGGTAAAAATCACGTTTTTCCTTGATCTTTTGATGAAATTTGTTATTTTCCCCTTCTTTGACGAAATATGAATTTTTTTCTGCGATTTTTTAATGAAATTTGCGTTTTTCGCGATTTTTGATGATATTCGCATCTTTTAGTTATTTTTTGCGAAGTTATCGATTTTTTTATGCAAGCGATTAAGAAAATTGATTAACATCCATTTCTCGAAATTAACGATATTTTGACGTAAAGTTTTTAATGTCCGAATTTTCGGTCTGATTACCAATTTTTCAGAAATTTAAGATTCAGATTTTATCAGAATTTATTTGTCAGAATTTATTTATCAGAATTTATTTATCAAAAAATTTAAGATTCTGAGTCCCGGGTACATCAGGAGAGGCCTTGCACTAGCTTCCTTTAAATTTTTAGACTTGTAATTGCAATAAATTTCTTTAGCCATCCCATACACACAGAAATTTTTTTTATTACTATAAATATGTTTTTATGTTTACGAACTTTAAAATGACCCAGATCCAAACGAAGTTTCAAAAACTGCATATGATAGCGGATTTTTCTATTTCTCTTTAAAGTAACTACTTTATGGCTACTTAATTCCAATTTTTCGCTCAACACACAAAAACTTATTAAATGGGATTTGTTTTATAAACAGAACGTGTTCACCATCCTGTGTTCCAACAGTGTCACTCAGTGTAGTTCTATTGTCATTGTGAATTACTAGTATGTGATTGATACTTTGAAATAGTTGACTATAAGTCAGGTGCTTTAATATAATCAGGAGGTTAGATAACATAATAATGAAATGATAATAATGAAAGCCTGGAGAAGTAGTCAAGAGATCCACCCCACGCATGCACAGGAACAACTCTAAAATGAAAAAGGGCTAATAGGTTTAGCATTTCTTGAGGGAAAAAACCAGCAAGGGAAATATTTTTTATTGAACATAGACTGTGGCGTGGCATTAAAATTTTTACTAAGATACATATCGGAAATTACTGATATGAAAGTAAAAATCTTACTGCTGGATATTTGAAATTATCCAGTATTTATTCTAATTTGCACTCAAAATATAGCACATAAATGGCTAAATAAAAAAAGAAAAGAAATTCGAAATGTAAAATTGACTCAAAATAATGTAAAAACTGGAGGGCTAAAAGTTAATTCTTGCCCCTGCTCCTAAAAAGGTGGGAGTGTGTGTGTGGGGGGGGGGGGATTGTCCCGGGTACGGAAAATGAGGGGCACAAAATTTATACTAACAACCTTATTTGTTTCTTGTTAAATAAATCTTGTCAAAATAGCATATGATTTCTTTCTTGGAATCCTAAAAAGGTTACTAACTGTTATACTATACACATACATTTAGAAAACAGATATGGATACATTTAGTATTCCATATCTGTTTTCTAGATACTTTTTACCAAAATGTAAGTGAAATTTTATCTTATATTCATTAGTTATTAAAATTAAACCATTTAAAGTTATAAAGTACACGCGAAATACTTATTCAATAGAATTTACTTGTGTTTGAAAATTATATCAAGGTGTACTGATATACCAGCTTTGTAAGGTCTTCACTTGGCAGAATGCCAAGCCGATTCCATTCAGACTTTGGGGGTAATAGCCTATGAGGCCGAGAAATGATATTAAATATTGTTTTCTATTTTTTGTTCCGAGTGAAATTTTATTTTAAAATAAATAGATTGTGGACCTATTATTAGTTCTAGGAATAACCTTTCCAATATATATATTTTCTCCTACATTTTTGTTAATTTTAATAAAAACATTTTTTACATTTATATTTATGGCTAAAATGCAGTTTTAATGACTGCTTGGCATCTGACTTGGCGGCTATGCAAGAAATTCGCCAATTCTAACAACCTAAATATTCAGGGCACTTGTGTGTCATATACTCACTGGGATTTACTTCGCGCCAGAATGGCGTTATTTTGCCTAATATGGCAACCCTGATATTGTTTATTTTTTGATAAATTGCTTCTTTACCTTTTTTTTTAATTATATGAAATGTTTTTTGCTCTATTGTTATTTGTTTTTAAAATTTATTATATTTAAAAATTGTTTTATTTATTGTTATTTTTTTTAATAATAGAAAATAATTTTAAAATGTATATTTAACCAGATTCGAAAATGAGGTTTTCGCCAAATTGACGTTAGAATTTTTTTTTTACCAAACCTTGCGCGTATATATCTGCGTCATTTCTCATTTTCATATCCAATGTATGCAAATAATATAAATAAATAATGAACGCAATAATGTAGCGAAATAATTTTAAAAAATTGCTAATCTGGCAAGTTTTAAAATCACACCATTCAGGCGTCAATTCTAAAAAGATTAAGTTACGCTATATTGCGAGGGAAAAAGTTATAACCATACCTTTAAATAATCTTTTTTATTATATTTGTATTTTTTTAACTTATTTTAGTGTAACTGAATTACAATGTAATGTTTAGAACAGTGTTTCCCCCAGGACAAGGGCGCACAGGCCTTCGACCAGTAAATTTTTGATCTTCCACCAGTAAATTTTTGAAAAGAAATGTTCCCCTTATTTTTGGCATTAATTCTGTATCTTTAAGAATTTAAATAAGAAAAAACCTTCTGCTAACATTTACCGGTGGACGTTTCCCCGAAGGCATGTGCGCCCTTCTCCTGGGGGAAACACTGGTTTAGAAACAGATAATTGAATTAGAGAAACAAAAAGGTATTCGCCAAAAAAATTCGACTTATCTAGGATGTTTAATAAATAAACTCATCCTCGAGATGGTACGAACTCTCCCATTTTCGCATTGGACTCGCTCATTTCGCCCATGCGCAGTTCTGTCCAGGTTTCTCTCAAACGTGGTTTATCAGTAATAGAATTATATGAGGTGTAATAGCATTTATTTTCTTTATGTGACATTGGTCACAAAAAGAAAAGGGGGGGGGGGACACCCAATTGAAATTTTGCCTCGGGCGCAGTTTTCTCCTCACACGCCACTGGTCAGTGTGTAATCGCAGGACCCGATTATGACTAATTGGGGTCCTGGGCAAAGATAAATTAGGGCGCCTCTTTTGAATCTATGCAATGTTATTCAAATAGAACTGATGGTCACTCTTTTGCGCATGTGTAATGCGTAAACATATTTTCGCACCTTGGATATAAATAGGAGAAAATTCCTAGGTCCATCAATTCTAAATTAAATTAATTAATAAAAATACCCCTTTTTTCCAGAATTTTATTGCACAACAAAACTCTTTTATATAACTTAGAAATTTGTTATGTTACTTTAAGATATGAATTTAATAACTTCAACATATGGAAGATTTGGAATTGAAAAAAGAAAGTAAGTATTTTATAATTTAATGTGTGGATTTGGGGGGCACCTTAACCCGGGAGAACTCGCTATGAGAATTTCTCTCACGGTGCTCAATTCTTTTCTTTTACTTTACAGTCATTTAATATCAAATTTTTTGTTTGGCTTAGTACTTTTATTCAAAAAAGAGGCAAAGTAATCGAAATCAGATTTTGAAATTTTATTAAAATGAAAAATAGCCTTAAAAATAGTCTTAAAAAAGGTACGATGGTGAGAGAATATCTCATGAGTGAATTCTCGCGGATTAAGGTCTGGGGCCCATGGGTAAAATCCCGATTTACCCATGCGGTAATAAGGACCTGGTGTAATGTGAAACTAAAGCAAAGGAAGTAGGAAGATCCTAAGTCTATTGAATAATAGGGAGAAAAATTCAAAATATTCTCAGACGAACAGAAGAAAAAACTCAGCACTATTTTTTTTTTTCATTTCATTTTCGACTATTTCAAGATGAGGAGATTGTAATTCCATCAGCCGTCTCGCGTCTTTGTTTTCCCATCTATAGGTATGTTGTAAAGTCAATGTGGACTAATATGGGGTTAACGAGAAGGTCTATTTCGCTGTATGACACAAGGCCGTAGTCAGAAAAACATTTCGGATGGGGATTTAGTATCATGATCTCATTTTATATATCGCCCCCCCCCCTCCTAATTGAATACTGAGGAATATTAATAGTTTCATAGCTATTTATTGTGAATTCAAGTAATAATCTCATTTAAATAATTCTTCGTTGATAAGTTGACTTTAGTCTCGACTCTCGACCCAACTAATTTTTGACATTTTTCACTTACGTTTAGAAATAGTTTATTGCTAAAGAAATCTCCCAGTAACTTACATCGGAACAGCTAAATAATTTCCACTGCATTTTGGGCTAAATAAGTCCAACAATCTGTATTAAGCCATCAAATGCTGTAGTCATTTTAATTTGACGATTTTAAAATTTAGATTTTACAAAGTTTCAACATCAAATGAACTTAAAACAAATTATTAGAAATTGCATTTATTTTTTTTGGCATATTAACGGAATAAAGCAATAAAAGTGCGATTTTTAAATCTCCAATGTAATATATTTTCGAAACTTATCTATGTTGACTGTTAGTTAACCCGGCGGAACGCGCGCTTACCCAGGGTATGAATGGTGTTAATTTTGTCACAATTAAATCAAATTAAAACAGTCGCTTTATTTAGACGAAAACAATTCTTACAAATTTTGCGATAAAATAAGTTGAAGATTACTTTTAAAAAATTAGTGGTTGCAATTGTAAAAACCATACGCACTCCGGGCCTTTTAGGCCCTGCGCGTGTCCTTCCGGGTTAATAATCCCGGGTTAATTTCCGGGTCATCTTGATAGAAATTTCGGAGGGGGATCAAACTCTGGTCACTCCCCCCCATTGGCTACGGCCTTGGTATGACAGAAAAAAATACATAATTTTATACAAAAAAGTAAGGAAAAAGCACTTTTTTCATTTAATTTTAGATAATTTCGGGAAGAGAGGGCTGTAATCCCTATCACACAGTTTTTTCTTCTTTGGTGACAGTGTGGACAGATATGGGACTAATGAGAATAATTAGCCCACTGTATAACATTAAAAAAAAAAAAAAAAAAAAAAAAAAAAAAAAAAAAAAAGTGCGTGGCACTCGGGGACTGCCGCGGTAAAGCTATTGCATAGCATTTATTATCAACTTATGCAAAAATACCGCGTCAATGTCTGACGAAGTCTATCGAAGGATACCGTGCCGAAGTCTGCCAAACTGAAACGTCGTTAGCCGGAGTGTTAGGATTTTTCTCGTTACGGAATTTCTAGATTCGGTCGCCGCGCTCAAAGCCCGCGATAAAAGCTATGTAATAGCTTAATAAATTAATAAACAAAATTTGGTCGCGCTACGAAAATTAGATCGCGAGTTATAATCATCTTAAATTTTTCGACCCTCACGGTAGGGGGTTTCCTGTCACCAAAAATTAACACTGTCTCGTAATAAATTACCAAAAAAAAAAAAAAAAAAAAAAAAAAAAAAATTGGCCGCGCTACGAAAATTAGATCGCGAGTTATAAGCATTTTAAAATTTTCGACCCTCACCGTGGGGGTCTCCTGTCACCAAAAATTAACAATGCCTCATAATAAATTACCAAACAAAATTTGGCCGCGCTACGAAATTTAGATCGCGAGTTCTAAGCATTTTGAATTTTTCGACTCTGACCGTGGGGGGGGGGGGGTCTCCTGTCACCAAAAATTAACAGTCTCATAATAAATTACCAAACAAAATTTGGCCGCGCTACGAAAATTAGATCGTGAGTTATAAGCATTTAAAATTTTTCGGCCCTCACCTTGGGGGTCTCCCGTCACCAAAAAGTAACACTGCCTCGTTATAAATTACCAAACAAAATTTGGCCTCGCTGCGAAAATTAGATCGTGAGTTATAAACATTTTAAATTTTTCGGCCCTCACCGTGCGGGGGGGGGGGGGGGGTCTCCTGTACCCCAAAATTAACACTGCCTCATAATAAATTACCAAACAAAATTTGGCCGTGCTACAAAAATTAGATCGCGAGTTATAAGCATTTTAAATTTTTCTACGCTCACCTTGGGGGGGGGGGGTCTCCTGTCACCAAAAATTAAGAATGTCTCATAATAAATTACCAAACAAAATTTGGCAGCGCTACGAAAGTTAGACCGCGAGTTATAATCATCTTAAATTTTTCGACCCTCACGGTAGGGGGTCTCCTGTCACCAAAAATTAACACTGTCTCGTAATAAATTACAAAAAAAAAAAAAAATAAATAAAAATAAAAATTGTAATTTAAGAAATTACCCCAACCATTTGAAAAATGTTTCACTCGATACATTCATCTATCATTTTAAGCTAAATACCAGTTGTTTTATTGTGTATTATCCGTGCCACTGCTATAAATGACTTTATACATGCTGCAATTTGAAGGTACGGTTCGTTTAAGTTATATCACTCTATTGTCGCCAAGCATAAAAGTTGGCGACGAAAGAAACATTTCAAACTATTTAACATTGTTGGTGCAAAAGTAATCATTATTAAAATACAGCTTTGGCATATACTGTTATACTTGTAAGACTTTGGCATATATTGTTTGATTTTACAGAGCAGAATTTTGGTGATGGAGGTTTTAAACCAAAATCGATCGCAGCACATGCATCTGTGAATGGGTCCATCAGACATCGAATCAAAAAAGTTTTTTCCCAGTTTTTCCCAAGCCGATTGCTTTTTAGTTTTCTTTTTAGGTGGTGGAAAATCAAGAGTAATAGCTATAACATTTTCCGGCTTGTTAGAATCACTATTGGCACTCAAATTTTCCTGGTTAGAACCGACCGATAGTAAAACGCCATGGCTAGTGGATTGGTCGCCCTGGCGACATGATGTTTTACAATTAATCGGTTCGGCATTAAATTGCTTCCTTTTTCGTGATCGCCTTTCAACACGTAATTGGTTTTCAGCGGCTCAATAATCTTTTGATTTTATCATTTTCTGCATTGAAAGACGTTTTTGCGCCAAACCAAATACAGTATTACTCAGTTATCCCGTCGACCAATTTCGCCAAATGATACGAATCGCCAAACTAATAAGCAACTTATACATGTTGACTAAATTTTTATTTTAAATAGCAAAAGAAGAAATAAAAATCACTTTATGATTGTTTAAGTACGCGTATTGTGTTTAATATCATTGAATGCGATATTCACGTTCATTCATTTCTTTGGCTTCGGCTTTTTCCGTATCTGTTAATTTCCGTCTACCCATTTTTAAATTTGTTAGTTTTCTCCTTTATTACAATGATTTTAACCATTTTAATTTACTATTCAAATAAAAATTCTTCTAAAAGTAAAGAATTTAATTTAAATTCAAATAAAAATTCTTCTAAAAATAAAGAATTTAATTTAAATTCAAAAGTGGTAACATCATTCAAAAGTGGTAACATCATTCAAAAGTGGTAACATCATCGGGTCCATTCTCCCGAAAACAACAACCATTTTTCAAATGGTTAAAAAAAAAAAAAAATTTGGCCGCGCTACGAAAATTAGATCGCGAGTTATAAGCATTTTAAATTTTTCGACCCTCACCGTGGGGGTCTCCTGTCACCAAAAATTAACAATGCCTCATAATAAATTACCAAACAAAATTTGGCCGCGCTACGAAATTTAGATCGCGAGTTCTAAGCATTTTGAATTTTTCGACTCTGACCGTGGGGGGGGGGGGGGTCTCCTGTCACCAAAAATTAACAGTCTCATAATAAATTACCAAACAAAATTTGGCCGCGCTACGAAAATTAGATCGTGAGTTATAAGCATTTAAAATTTTTCGGCCCTCACCTTGGGGGTCTCCCGTCACCAAAAAGTAACACTGCCTCGTTATAAATTACCAAACAAAATTTGGCCTCGCTGCGAAAATTAGATTGTGAGTTATAAACATTTTAAATTTTTCGGCCCTCACCGTGCGGGGGGGGGGGGTCTCCTGTACCCCAAAATTAACACTGCCTCATAATAAATTACCAAACAAAATTTGGCCGTGCTACAAAAATTAGATCGCGAGTTATAAGCATTTTAAATTTTTCTACGCTCACCTTGGGGGGGGGGGGGGTCTCCTGTCACCAAAAATTAAGAATGTCTCATAATAAATTACCAAACAAAATTTGGCCGCGCTATGAAAATTAGATCATAAGAAACATAAGTTTGAGACTTGATATCCTAATATCTGAAAAATACCGCGTCAATGTCTGCCGAAGTCTACCGAAGGATACCGTGCCGAAGTTTGCAGAACTGAAACGGCGTTAGCGGAAGTGTTAGGTTTTCTCGTTACGGAATTTCTAGCTTCGGTCGCTACGCTCAAAGCCCGCGATAAAAACTATGCAATAGCTTAACCCTCCCACCTCTCACCTCCCTTTCAAAAAAAACCCTGGCAATTTTTTATATCACCTTTGAAAATTTCGGGCGGGAGAGGCGGGGCATCAGCCCCACCACACCTTTGGGTACGCCTATGGTTAAAAGTAAATCTAACGTATTCTTTTGTGGAAATTTAAGTAAAATGTAATTTAATTTAAAAAATGTTCATATTGTATTTTTATAACGCTGTATATTTTGTCTAAAACATCCATTTATTTCTTTATTATGGTGAATATTTTCTTTAAAAATATATTGGATTTTTAATTTGTACTTAATCCTATTCCTGTTATTGTCAGATTATTTGAGTGTTGGTGAGCGTAGCTTGTAAGCTGTAAAGTCCCTTAATATAAAAAAAAAAAAAAAAAAAAAATGTAGCTTGGTGTAGCTAAAATTTATTTTTAGTTTTGGCATTCTTTATCATCCCAAATATGTAGACCCGCACAGAAAAAGATTACCATAAAATGTTTATTATAAAATGTTTATTCATTTAAATTTCATAATTGGGAAATCATTATTTAAAAGTAAAATATTGATTATAATATTTATTTTTTTAATGGATATTTTAAATTAAATAATGGTTACTTTAGTTACTATCTTTTTTTTTCCATCTTTTTAGTCAATCCGCTTGTAGGTATTGGTGCAAGGGGGACCCCCCCCCCCCCATAAGCATCTGTGCCTAAGGCCCCCAAATTTGTAAATCGGTCCCTGAGAACAAGCTGTCAAAATCGGCGTTTTAAGCGGTATTTCCCGACGAAAGCAAAAAAAAAAAAAAAAAAAAAGTCTTACAAAGAGAGAAAAGGGCGTCACGTGATCGAAATCGCTTATAACTCGATAGGTAATTTAATTACCATAAAATAGAAAAAAGTGCGATTCAAAATCGCTTCCATAGTCAAGCCTTCCGATTTTGTATCGTTGTGTTAAAAAATGAATAAGTAAATGCAGTGGCGTAGCTAGGATGGATGTTACCCGGGGCGGATGTAAACGGTGTCACCCCCACCAGCATGATGTCACCCCCCCCCCCCCGAATCCGTCCTATTTTTTCAATCACAATTCTACGTTATTACAACAAATGACCATATCATTCCTTATTTACCTTTCGTATTCCTGCATAAAAAAAAACCAGTGACATTAGCCAGAGCCACTTATAATTTATCCCTAAGTCCACATAAGTCAATGCGGTGTCTATATTTAGAAAGATTGGTTTTTGTAACGTGGTGCATATCTTATTTAGACACCCTATTGTGTATAAAATTTCATTCTCAAACAAAAGAAAATTAACTTTGATGCATCATAAGCTAGAAAATTTATTTTATTCAGATTTTTTTCCCCGAAATCTTATAATAATAATATTATGTGTATATATTAGCAAATAAAAATTGGATGTCACCCCTTAGAGGGTGACACCCTGAGCGGATCGCCTCCCCGCTTGCTACGCCACTGAATAAATGTGTCAAAACATTTTGCGCTTGTTGAGCAAAGCAGTTGAAAACCTCACAACGCATTCCTACTGAATTTTCTACATGTACATTACTCACTTCTTATCGCTGAATGAAATAGAAAACGGGGAAAAGACAAAAGGGGTTGCATCGCAGAACGATAGTCACACCATACAGTTGAAGTTATCGCGATTGGCACGGTGTGTTTTTACGAATTGGCGACGAATCAACGAAATGCAAATGCTGTCTGGTTTTATTGAGGTTTTATAGCTTTGGTTACTGGCTTTGGTTATATTTTGTCTGCGTCGCGGCGGTTGCGTCCCTTTAAATTTGCTTCATCATACTTTGAGCTTTTCTTCTCCGCCTTTTTTTTCATTTATTAAATTTATTCCTCACATATAAAGTTTCTTATAAAAAAGTAATATCATCGTAAAAAATTGCAGCAGTTGGATAAATAAGGTGCGAGGGTAATTAGCGAGGTAATTAGCGAGGGTAATTTGCGAGGTAATTAATATTTATAATTACCTCGCACTAGATACAGGGTAGTAGCTAGAAGTGAATAACAGAGAGGGGGCTCATATTTTCTCTCTCTCTCAGTGATACAAACTGTTTGTAATAACGTCATTTTGAATATAATGCAGAATGAAAAATTTGAGTGTATAACTAATGTAATATTAAATATTATGTTAGTTTCCTATGTGTAAACAAGATAAGCAAGTGTTGAAATTTTTTTTACAATGTAGTATTTTTACAAAACTATTAAAGGGCCACAAAGCTAAATTAGATTTTTGAACAGAATTTAATTTGTATTTTCGGAAAATAAATTATTTATTGACATTGGAATCTTTTCCAGAGGAGGCTCAAAATGTTTTAGGGGGGGGGGGGGGGGGCTGGGCCGCCCCTCCCACTAGCCCTCCCCTTATCTATGGCCTTGATTAGATATATTTACAGGGCCGTAGCTGAGGGGGCGCTATGGGTGGCTCAGCCCCCCCAAAAATATTTTGAACCCCCCCCCCCCCCTCCCTGGAAAAGATTCTAAGGTCACTAAATGAATTTCTGCTTCGAAAATTCAAATGAAATTCTCTTCAAAAATCTAATTTAGCTTTGAGGCCCTTTCACAGTTTTGCAGAATTACTAAATTGCATCTAAAATAAGTAATTCAATACTCCCTCATCCTATTTCAACATATGAAGCTAACATAATGTTTAATTTTGCAGCAGTTATACATTCAAAATTTTCATCATCATATTCTTTCCTTAGCATAAAATTTAGTTATTACAACAGTTTAATAAGAAACTTGGTGTCTACAATGTGAATATGCACTAATTTATCTTTCTGCACCAGAATGAGAAAAAAATATTATGAGCCCCCCCCTACAATCTCTTGAGCCCCCCCCCCCCCCCTATAGATCACTTCTAACTACGACCCTGTATATTTATTAGTTTATTAAATAAACTAGAGACAAGAACTTTATTTTTGATAAAAATGTGATACTGTAATATACTTTCCTTGTTAAAATTCAACAGGAAATAATGAAATAAATAACAAAAATGATCAAAATTTCACCAAAGCAGACATGCAATTATCTAAATCCAGTCTAGATTTCAGGAGGTAGCCTGGGGAAGGGGGTACATCTCCCCCCAGATCAGTGAGATTTTTCCCCAGAAACTTTGAGATTTTCTTTTTTTGAATGAAAAAATGTGCAACTTTCCACAAAACTTGATAATGTCTCTCCCAGAGTCATTGAACTCCTTCCGGGAGAAAAGTGTCTTAAACAACATTGTCTAATCTCTTGAAGAACTCGCTCTTATCTATTTCACTTCCAAACTGCAATTTTGTGTTCATCCAGAAACTCAGATCATAAAGGTGGTAAGTGACACAATGAGAAAATGAGTTATAAATTTCCAAATCTTAGGGCTTTTTTGTCAAATGCTTTTTTTAATCAATTAAAATCTCTATGAGTGGAGTCACCCGAGATAATTTCTGGTCAGCAATAAACAACATTCAATTATTATAAAAACTATTAAATATATTGTTCCCAATTTTGTTATGGAATAAGGTTCCACTAATGGCTATATAATAAAATGCTTACTTGAATTTATAAGCACTTATAATTGAAATAATTATAATTTTTAAGTGACCAGGAATTACTCTAGAATCAGAATCTTTCTTGATCTCTTCTCGGGTAATTATTGGTCAGCATCCTTTTTGAGGTAAATAAAGTAGTCAAGTTAATCTTTTGGATCCTGAGTATTAGGGTATCAACGATTTGGTACTGCTGATTTTATGGTCTGCTTTAACCCCCTCAGTTCAAATCCTGCTTAATTTTTTTTTGTCAGAACAGAAATTTTCATCAATTATTTTTCTAGAGCATTTGAAAAAATAGGTACAGTAGACTCCCTCAAATCCGCACAGCTTGGGACCAGAGGTTTTGCGGATTTTAGAATTTTGCAGATTTCTGGTCATTGCTTTGTTTACATTTTTTAAACAATAATTTGAGTGCAAATAATAGTGCAATCGGAATTATAATGAATGCTTACAATATAATAAAATATTAAAATAAGTAATTAACTAAAATAATAAAAATTTAGATAGTTTTTAAAATGATAAAAGTACTAATAGCAAAGTTCAAGTTAATAATCAATAGTGTATGATTAAATATTCATTATAAAGATTAGATGTATTTTTCCAAAATTATTCAACAAAACTTGCCTCATAAAAGTACATTACTAATTCACATCAAAATCATAAAATAAGGATTTTTTTTTCAAATTTAGCCAAGCTTAATAACCAAAAAATCTTGATTAAAGCATAAATATAATTGGTAAGATTGTGATTACCAGTGATATCAGCAATATCTTGAATTTTTTCCAAAAAAAAAAAAAAAAAAAAATATATTCTTCCTTCATGAAAAAACATGAATAAAGTATTATTAAGAAAATAACAAAATAAAAAATGTATGGAATTGATGCAAAACTAAAAAAAAAAAAATAAATTTTGTCCCAATATCTGAAATGAAAATTTCATTGTTTACATCCATAAAATATGTGCGGATTTTAGAGTTGCGGATTTCTGGTTTGCGGATTTGAGAGAGTCTACTGTATAATAATTGAAACGTACTAAAAATATAAATTAACTGCACATTTTTCAGTATATAAATACATTTTAAACTATAAAATTTTGCATGTTTAAATATTTAATAAAAAGAAAAACAACAATTTATATGTCTATAGACCAAAAAATTTTTGTTGTAATTTAAAATTATTTACATTTATTTATTTGAATAATTGACTGTTTTTTACGGAAAAATATCTGATATTAATACGTGAATAAAGATAGGAATTAATTTTATTTGTTATATTATACAAACATTTTGAACATTTCATGATTTTGTAAAAATTTTCTTTTAAATCTTAATTTTTTTTTTAACTCTTGGTTTTGTAGCTATTGCCTAATTTAAAACTATTTTCAGCAAATCAATATATTTTTACAAATTATTTTTAAGCACACAGACAGAGATTCAAAAAATTCAAAAGTTAAAATAACACATTTATACATTGTTACGATAATAGAAAAATTACAATTTAAAAAATAAAACAGCATGTTTTAATTTTATTTAACGTATTTTAATTTATTTCCTTTCATTTTAAATAAGGTGCTAGCAATTTTAATCAGTTGATAAAAATCAGCAATTAAATCATTTGGTTAAAAAAAAAATCATTAATTAAAATAACAAATGTTTAAAATGACAAAAGTATATTATGTAGAATATTATAAAAAATAGTATATTATTAACATTTGTAATGCATTATTAAAAGTATATTATTAAAAAAGTAGATTACGTTGGCAATTAGAGATTTAATTCTTTTGCAAACTTAGAACTCTTGGTATCTATTATAATATTTTAATGCTGGGGAAAAAAAAGTCACAAAAATCCGATTTAAATAAATAAAAAAAAATCTGACTTAATTTGAAAAAAAATCAGATTTTTTTATTTAAAAAGTAAAATGTGTTGAATGAATCTTGTAAAATGTTTTGCTGATCTCATAATTGCGGAAAAATAATGCCTAGACTTTGTTTTCGATATAAACACAAATTTATTTGATGTGCAAAAGACTCTTGTACATTTTACAAAGCATTAATTAGACAAACCATTGTTTATAATATTTATAAGCAATATTTGTTACTTGTTCATCAACTGTGAATGCATCTTGCAAATTTAATGGTACAAAAATGTACGCTGAATATTTATGTCTTTTGTTCTGTCTTGCTTAGACCGACTAAACTTTCCAGCTCCTAAAAAAAAAAAAAAAAAAAAAAAAAAAAAAAAAAAAATCAGTATCTTTTTTATAATAAACAGCATATGTTTCTTCCTCTATTGCATTATGTATTTTTCTAAGCACTATTTTGATATTTTGCGAAAAGATAGTATATTTCTATTTATTGTTCAGACAGCTAGTATGCCTTACCCTAAGAACATTTACACTTTTCTTCCTTTACAGTTATATTTAAGGATGGCACTTTACACTTATAAACAAGAAAAAAAAAATGTAAAACAATAGCTTTTAGAGTGCACAGTTGTAATTGATAAAATATCAAGTATAAATGTTATATGTACAATTACATTATTAAGCACTGATCAGGAATTACGCCAGAAATATGGGCTTAGTTTGGCTTGCTCATATAAAAGTTTTTAATATAGTGAAGATCAAATTTATAAATACTTTTAAATACTTTGATATGTTATAGTTGAATTAAAAGAAAAATAAAATAATTAAAACTTTGAGAATGACAGAGGTCTTTGTAAAATGTGTAAAAATCAAGGTCAGTGATTTGCAAAAATTTCATTTGAGTAACAGTTTTGAATCTATCTATCTATCTATCTATATATATATATATATATTTTTTTTTTTCTATACTAAATGAGTAAGGTATACATTGAGAAGTAAGGAATTTCAAAATATTTTTCAAATTTTTAGCAGTTTGATGAAGTGTTATTTTGATAATAAAAATGATCAAGAATTACTCCAGATACTCAATGGCCAGCAATTACTCCAGCTGACCCTATTAACTTTCTTTCAAGTAGTAATTTAATTGTTGGCAGAGGACCATTGTTTACATTCAGTTTTTTTATTAATACGTTATTGTTATTTTGTTACATACCACCTTTGTCACCAGAGCTCTTTGAATATACACTCTTTTACTAGATTTTTTTTTTTTAACTTTCTTTTATTCTTAGAATCTTTCTGTTTTCTTTTTATAATGACTCAGAAACTGATATTTCTTTTGATTTATATAATATATATATGTTACAGGCCAAACCCGATTTTAGGCCAAACTAGATTGGCCTAGGCCAAACTAGTCTATCCTAACGCCCATCGGATAAACTAGTTTTTCCTAGGCCAAACTAGTCTATCCTAACGCTCATCGGATAAACTAGTTTTTCCTAGGCCAAACTAGTTTATCCGAATGCCCATCGGATAAACTAGTTTTTCCTAGGCCAAACTTGTCTATCCGAACGCCCATCGGATAAACTAGATTTTCCTAGGCCAAACTAGTTTGGCCGGACGGTCATTAGGATAAACTAGTTTAGCCTGCTATTCATTGGTTTGAATTAGTTTATCCTAGGCCGAACTAGATTGTCCTAGGCCAATTCAATTTGGCGTGTTTTTTTTTTAATCTACAGACCGCCACGGCGCCAACTTTCTAGTTTTGATCTAATTTAGCCTAGGCCAATGCAGTTTGACGCGATTTTAGCTCATAGACTATCAAAGTATGAGAGCTAATGTGCTCGTGTGCATGTATGTAACCATGTACGTATGTATGTACGTATGCACGTACGTATGTACGTACGTATGTACATAATGCGATAACTCCTGATAGAAATATCCAATTTGCTTCAAATTTTGGACATAGATTTACCCTGATAACGAACTTTCCTGATTAGTTTCATGGGTTCATTCGATAAGAATAAGGGAAGGGGAACAAAAGACTAATCCGCACCCTCCCCCCCCTTCTTAATTTAGTTAAGTCAGTTTTCAATGCAAAAGTATCAGATTTTATTAAAATTTTAGGTATAACATCGTTTTGACAAGGTACATTCATGATTAGTTGTGGGTGTTCATTGTTTACATATAAAGAAAGGAGGAATGGGGGGGGGTAACACTCTTAATTTATGTAAATAGGTTTTTCACGGATAATTTACCTATTTGTTTCAAATTTGGATGTAGGTTTCTCCTGATAAGGCATTTACCTGATTAATTTTGGGGGTTCTGAGTTTAAATATAAAGATAGAGCGGATTATATTTTCAATCGGATAGAAACTTTTGGTTTTATGAAAATATTTCAAAAAGAAAGAAAAGTAGTCACATCACTTCACGCGATATTGTTTTTATTAAAAAAGTAAATATCCGAATCCTTTTAAAAATAAGAAAAAGCTTAAATAAAGCACGATACTTGAAATTTAGGATAGGAGGGGGGGGGGTAGAGTAAGGGGACGCTAGATTTTTTTTTTTTAAGCTCAGCGTTTTTTAAAGTTTTAGCTGCTAATTAAATATTACCATTTTTTGAAACTTTTAGAAATATAATAAAACACGATGTTAAATATTTAAGGAAAAAGATGCGGCGTTAAATACCACTATTTTCTATTAGTAATTTTTGTAAAAATGTTAAATTCTTGTTGGAATTGTTTGAAACTTTGTGATAGTTTATAACACATGATAAAAAATTGTAAAAAAAGTCCCATTACGAAAGGGAAAGGGGAAGGGGGCAAACAAAATCAGGAAATATAACGGAAATTCTAGGTTGATCTATTTGAAACTTTAAGATAGTTTATGACACATGATATAAATGTATAAAAATATATTTCGCGTTTAATGCCACTATTGACGAATAGTGATTTTTGCAAAAATCTTAAATTTTTGTTTTGAAGCACCGCGACATTGAGTAACATATCTACACATAGATTCTTTAACGGAGTTTAATTAAGATACAGTTTTGTTGGTAATAGGGTGCGCTCCCTGGTGATGGAATGTGGAACTAATGCGAGCACCCTGGTGTTGGAATTTGGAACTAATACAATGCGATTTATGTATGGACGAATGTTGAATCGAAGAGAAAGAAACATGATGATAAATATTTAAGAAAAAGGATTCCGCATCGAAATACCACTATTTTCTAATAGCAATTTTTGTAAAAATGTTAAATTCTTGCCGGAACATTTTGAAAAATCCGTAACAACGTCTTTCAAATTCTAATTCAATCTGAAATTTAATGAAAATATGTGTATTAGTACTATTTGAGATAAATTTATCGCAGAAATTATATAAAAAAAAAACTGGATAGAAGCGCTACCTATTGAGCCATTTACTCTAAAAACAAAAGAATATTGATTTATATCAGGGACTAACTGAATTTGAAATTTGATGAAAATCCGTGCATTTCTTTTTGAGATAGAACTATTGCGATAATCATGAATAATGCCACATAGCAGCGCCAACTGTTGCATGATTTACTCCAAAAACTAAAATTACTTTTGTACTTTTTTATATCAAGGACTAACAGAATCTGGAGTTTGATGAAAATTTATGCATTAGATTCTGAGATAGAGCTATTGCAATAATCACGAATAATACCGTATAGCGGCGCAGCCTTTCAAGAGATTTACTCCAAAAACTACAGAATACTAATTTATATCAGGGACTTACAGAATCTAAAGTTTGATGAAAATTCGTGCATTAATACTTGCGACAGAGCTATTTCAGGAATCGGGAAAATTGAGCACAACAGCGCCACATATTGAACAATTAACACGAAAACGTAAAAAGAATTAGTTCATATCAGGGATTTACTGATTCCGGAAGTTTGATTAAAATTCGTAAATCAGTTATTGAAATAGTGTTGATGCAAATCATTAAAAATGCATTTTAGAAGTGCCATCTGTTGAACTATTTACATGAAAAAGTAATCAGCATCGATTTATATCAGGGACTATCTGAATATAAATTTTTATTAAATTCCGTTCATTAGTTTTTGAGATACAGCTATTGTGAAAATTGTGAAAAATGTAGCATATCATAGCCATGTTGAGTGATTTACTTCAAAATAGAAACAACACAAACTCATGTCATGGACGAACTGAATCTAAAGTTTGATGGAAATTTGATGGTATTAGTTATTAAGATAAAGCTGATGCGTAAATCGTAAAAAAATGCAAAACAGCAGCGCCACCTGATGAGCTATTTACACCAAAAACTAAACAGCATCAATTTAGATCAGAGATTACCTGAATATAAATTTTTATTAAATTTCGTTCATTAGCTCTTCAGCCAGTGGCGGATCCAAGGGGGGGGGGTCATGGGGGTCATGACCCCCCCCTGGAGCTCTTCAAAGATTGATGCACAGTGTAAGTAAAAAGTGCTAAAACAAGAACGCAAAATAACGTCTAATCGAAAGATTTTGCGCTTTTTTCGAAACTAATCAAGAAAATGCGGGAATTTTCCGCGCCTGATCGAATAATTCACAATTTTTCCGCACCCGATCGGTGAAATTCGCGATTTTTGCGAAGCCGATCCACAAAATTCACAATTTTTCGATGCCTAATCGACGAAATTCACGATTTTTTTGGGTGTGATCAACGGAATTTGAGATTTTTTCCACGAATGGTCTGCGAAATTTGCGATTTTTCTTCACTTGGTTGAAAAAATTCACGATTTTCCCGGCTTAATCCACAAAATTAGCACATTTTTCTGTTCTTGTTCGATGAAATGCGAACTTTTCTGCACATGAACTTCGTCAGTCAAATACGCTTTTCTTAATTAACTGACGAAATTTGCTTTTTGTCCCGCCGTAAATTGATGAAATCCGTGATTTTTTTCTCGCGATAAACTGACGAAACTCACGATTGTTCCGCAGCCACTCAGATTTTTTTAATTTTTCCGCGCATCATCGACAAAATTAGCGGTTTTCCCGCACCCCATCAACAAAATTCGCGAGTGTTTTGCACTCGATCGCTCGAATTCGTGTTTTTTACGAAGGCGATCGACCGTATTCGCGATAATTTCTTTTCCTATCGATGGAATTGTCAATTTTTGTTCGCCGCATCAACGTAATTCGCGATTTTTTTCATTCCCGATCGACTATATTTGTGCTTATGAAACTGATCAACCATATTTGGGACTTTTTCGTTCCCGATCGACAAAATTCGCAATTTTTCCGTGCTCTACCAAAAGCGATTTTTTTCGTTCCCGATCGACTAAATTCGCGCTTTTTACGAAAGCGATCGACCATATTCGGGATTTTTCTGTGCCCAATTGACGAGATTCGCGCCTTTTTCCGTTCTTGTCCATGAAATACGCATTTTTCCGCACCGAACAATAAAATTCTCGATTCTTAACTGACTGACGAAATCTGCATTTTTTTCCCCTGCCGTAAATGGATGAAATCTGATTTTTTTTTTTCTCGCAATAAACGGATGAAACTCGCTATTGTTCTGCAGCCGCTCAAAAAAAATTTCGATTTTTCCGCGCATCATCGACAAAGTCTTCGATTTTTCCATGCCCTATCAACGAAATTAGCGACTTTTTCGTTTCGAATCGACAAAATTCGCGAGTTTTTTGTGCCCAATCTCCCGAAACGCTCTCTTTACGAAGAAAATCGACTTACATTCGCGATAATTTCTTTCCCGATTCACGAAATTGGCAATTTTTGCGTTCCATATAAACTCGAAATTTTTTTATTCCCAATCAATAAAATTCGCGATTTTCCCCTTCTCGATCGAATACATTCGCACTTTTTACGAAGTGATCGAGAAAATTGGGGATTTTCCGTGCCCTATTAACGAAATTTCGATTTTTTTGTACCAGATATACCAAATTCGCGATTTTTTGTGCTCGATCGACAAAATTTGCGATTTTTCAGAGACATACAGACAAGATTCGAGATTTTTCGAAGGCCGATAGACAAAACTGGCGATTTTCCAATGTCCAGTTGACGATATTTTCGATTTTTCAGCGCCCGATCAACGAAATTCGCGCTGTTTTCGCGCGGTAAACAGGCAAAACAGGCGACTTTTCTGCAACTTATGAACAAAATTTGCAATTTTTTCAAGTATTATAAAAAAATTTAGATTTTTTTTCCTTGCCCGATAAACGAAATCTGAGATTTTTCACGTCCGATCGACAAAGTTCGTGATTTTTCCGTGCCTAATCGACAAAATTCACAATTTTTTCATGCCCGATCGGCGAAATTCGCTACTTTTTATCTTAATTCCGTTTTCACAAGATTTACTGTATTTTAAAATTGTTTCATTAAATCATTTGACAAAAGTTGTGACCCCCCCCTGGAGGTTGGGCTGGATCCGCCCTTGTCTTCAGCCGCGTCCCCACAGCCTGCGGTAGCGTATAGCAGGTGTGCTGCACGCGTACTGCCGAATGCCCTCTTCCTTTTCGAACGAACTTCGAAGCGAACAAAATTTTAATCATAGCAAGCGTGCTGAGCACGCACCGCCAATGTAACCCTCCTTTTCGAAAGAACCTCGAAGCGAACGAAATTCGAACTATATCCCCGCTGTCCACGCCAGTCCGATAGCGGGCGAAGCCAGCAAGTTTTAACTAAGCCACGTTATATTAGTTCCTAATTCGAACACCAAGGAGCGTACTCTATTATTAACAAAACTGTATCTGAATGAAACTCCGTTAAACAACCTATTAGTAGATATGTTACTTGAGGTCGTGGTGCTTTAAAACATAGAATTTCCGTTATATTTCCTGATTTTGTTCGCAACCACATCCTCTTTCACGCTGAAATGTAACTTTTTTTTTTATAAATTTATATCATATGCCATAAACTATCACAAAGTTTCAAAAAGTTCCAGCAAGAATATAACATTTTTACAAAAATTACTATTACAAAATGGTGGTATTTCGATGCAGAATCCTTTTTCTTAAATATTTATCATCATGTTTTTTTTCTCTTCGAGGTTCGTCCGCTTCAACATACGTCCGTTTCAAGTTTTATATGAAAGAAGGGGCCCGATAGCGGGCGAAGCCAGCTGGTTTGAACTAAATCGCGTCCAAATTCCAACACCAGAGTGTTGCGTTATATTAGTTACACATTAGTCCGTTATATAAGTCGCGTTATATTAGTCCTACATACGTACGTACATAAGTATGTACATACGTACATACATACGTACATGGTTACATACACACACACAGAATCTCCGAGCACATTTGCTCTCAGGCTTTGATAGTCTGTGAGCTAAAATCGCGTCAAATTGCATCGGTCCAGGCTAAATTAGATAAAAACTAGAAAGTTGGCGCCGTGGCGGTCTTTAGATTCAATAAAATCACGCCAAATTGAAAGTTGGCCTAGGACAATCTAGTTCGGCCTAGGATAAACTAGTTCAAACCAATGAATAGCAGGCTAAACTAGTTCATCCTAATGACCGTTCGGCCAAACTAGTTTGGCCTAGGAAAATCTAGTTTATCCGATGGGCGTTCGGATAGACTAGTTTGGCCTAGGAAAAACTAGTTTATCCGATGAGCGTTCGGATAGACTAGTTTGGCCTAGGAAAAACTAGTTTATCCTATGGGCGTTAGGATAGACTAGTTTGGACTAGGCCAATCTAGTTTGGCCTAAAATGGGGTTTGGCCTGTAACATATATAAAAGCAGCAGTCTAATTTTAATTTTAATGAAAGTATTTAGAACAAGATATTTCATTGTTCTATCTGAGGAGAAAAAAAAAAAATAAAAAAAAAAATACAAGGACTACCTAAAAGAAATGTTTTTAAAAAAGGTACTCACAAGATATTTAAACACACATTTTATGTTTAATAACTTTTATTTTCATCTGTCTTTTAACTTAATGATAATTTAAACTTTGTTGATTAGTAATCAACAATAACTCAAGATGTTTGAAATTTTTACTAATGAAATTTATAATGCTATTTGATTCTTAAGCTTCTTTATGCTGAGGAGCTGTACATGTAATACATCAACTTCTTGATAATTTTGGAACCCCTCCCTCCTTACAATAGCATATGTTGTAAATTCTTGAATTCCTTCCCCATAGTGATATTGTTATCAATGTGCAATATATAAATTTGGTTATATTTATTTTTTGCATACTTAATTGATACAAATGAAGAGAAGTGGACTAATCAATAAGGTTTAAAAAACAAAATGTTATAAATGTAAATACTGGCTGTAAATTTAAAACACAAAATTGCCAAATCATTAAAGTTTAAATTGCCATTAAGTCAAAAGATTATTTTCGTGTAAAGACCATTTGCAGATAAAAAAAAATAAGTTGAAACTGGTGTTAATAGAACTGATAAACCATAAAATATGCTAGGCCTT